>JBAMJV010000856.1:0-167832 GCA_037951105.1 Echinarachnius parma | reverse complement strand
GAAGGTTCGTTATTCCGAAGGTTCGTTATTCCGAAGGTTCATTAGTCCGAAAATAAAATAGGGTTCGTTAATCCGAAAATTAAATCGGGTTGTTATAATACTATTAATTTGTGTTTTATTTATTTATTTTACAGCCTGCATTAAGCATACCCCTCCCCATTTCCCTCCCTTGGCCAGACCAATCAAACATTTAAGTTTATTTTATCTCTTTATATGAAATTATAGCATTAATAACAAACCCAAATTCATTTTCGGATTAACGAACCCGATTTCATTTTAGGAATAGCGAACCTTCGGAATAACGAACCTTCGGAATAACGAACCTTCGGAATAACGAACCCGATTTCATTTTAGGAATAGCGACCTTCGGATAACGAACCTTCGGAATAACGAACCTTCGGAATAATGCAACGAATGTTCGATTAACGAACCCTATTTCATTTTCGGATTAACGAACACTCAGGTATAGGAAATGTGCGTACCATGGTATCAGTGTACAGTGCTCCGTACAGTGTGCTGAGTGTAACAACCAAGAAATGTGCAAAATGTGATCCGCACTAGGAAACGCAATGTATTACTCAGTGATACATTATGTGTTGTTGTTTTTTTCGGTAGAGAAAGATTCCCCCCCCCCCCAACACAAAAAAATACACACACACACACTCCACCCCCCCCCCCCCCCCCCCCCCCCCCCCCCCCCTCTCCCTTCTCTTCCCCCTGTCTTTAGTAATCCTTACTACGCCGCGGTATTTCTACCATTATACGTGTCATTAACGTTGCCAATTTGGCCCTTCAACCATCTTTAAATATGGGATAAATAAAGAGAGGAACAATTTGCTCGAGGCGGGAGAGGCTTTGCCAGAAGAACTCCCCATGGTGTATTTGAACATCGGTGTCAACCCATGCTCTTTGTACACGCATGAGCATCTTTAGAAAATTAATGCTGCGGAATAATTGCCATTAATTCGACTCTCTAAGCGATTTTAGAATGCATTAACTTAACTTAATGAATCGCTGATTGCCCAGAAACTTCAAGGCGTAGTGTGACCTGCTAATGGTTGCCATTAATTACTAATGTGAGTATGGTTCGTTTACTTTAAAAAAAACCCACACATTTCAGATTTTATGCAGACAAGCTTTAGCAACATTCATATTATAATGAATGTCATAGAAGTTACAATTTGTTCTTGAACTGTACAATATATGATAGATTTAAAGCAATGAATTGAATTATAATATGTCCAAGAAAGTGAAGGTCCGTATTTCATCACGTTCATTAACCCGATTATGTGTCATTAATTTCTGAGATCTTTCAACATTTTTTTGTTTTCATTACGCTTAGAACTTCCTTTAGTACATGCATATTATGTTAAAGTAATATTTAATAAAGTATCATTAACTTGCCATTGACCTACAGTACATACATTAATGAATGGCCAATAAACCACAGAAGGGGAGAGGTGGCTTCATTAATTGTCCAGGCTGCTCTCCATAATGTTGCTAACCGAGTTCTATAATTGTATATACCGCCAAGCTATAACACGTTTAAAGGGATAGTTGAGTTTTGGTATAGAGGGAGCATGGTGGAGTTATTACTGTTAGTTTGTAATGTAATGGTGCAGGTTTTGGTTACTAAAATTCAGTTTGACCAAAAACTGTACTCTCTTTACCAGAACTCAACTATCCCTTTTAATTTGTCAACCTACCCAATTTATCCTTGAATACAGTACTTTAGACGAGAGTTCAGAAAATTGATCAGATTTAACTAGAGACTATCAAATAAAAACCAGAGTAAAATGTAGTATAGAAGTACTGATAGTACCACCATCAGAATGTTAACATGGTTAATGCATTATCGTGCTGTTGATTTGATTTTTTTACGATTGATTAACTCTTAACGTGCCAAGCTCGCATTTTTGCGAGTTACAATGACACAAATGCCATACCGAGCATTACAATCCCTGGCACGTTAAGACTTAAACAAGTGTGTCCATTTGTATTCACCTTAACCTCATACAAAAGTGGCTGATACAATCATTATCATTATCCATACAGGAAAGTGCATTCATTACACTGGCCACTGACCAACAATAAACGAGTTCGGGTTTTTTTTATTTGTATTATTTAACAACATTTCCGGTTTATACGATTCAGGAGTCTTTAACTCAGACCTGATGTAAAAATGAAATGACAACAAGTACACAATTCGTTTTAAGTGACATCATTCTGTACTTAGTATTCAAATTTTGTATTATTTTAAAACACGAACTGTCTACTGAGATTATCTGTAAAGTAATAGTCTACAAATATTTCCAAAACTCGTAATGTGCGTGCTGGCGATTCGCGAGTATGCCATTTAAACGTATTATTTCGCAGTGAAATTGAGGTATGGAAATTTGCCAAATCAACATCAGATCAAATCCAAATATTATGTCGAATTTACAGGACGCAGTGAATTACGTATATTCATAGTATAGATGAACAATTTTACAATCAAAATCAAATCAAATCAATCAAATCAAATCAAATCAAATCAAATCACAATATTCCGACATTTACGCAGTGCAATCTAAACACTGGATCGGGCGAGGTAATGTGGGGGTGTTTCACAAATATTCTAAGTTGAACCTACGGTTATGGAAAGCCACGTGTAGCCTTGGAATACAATTTATTAGAAAAGCTACAAAGCAAGAATTTTGACTTTTCATAAAATAATGTTAATAGAAAATAGAAAATATTAATGATTTTGAAATATTAATGATTTTAATCAACATTTTATGTCTTTGAAAAAGGACTTTTACAACAATGTTTCAAAGGAACTAAAGGCTTCCATACTTTTTTAAGTCCAACTTAGAGTTAAGTTCAACTAAGGATCTATGTGAACCACCCCCCCCCCCCCAGAAGAAAGTAATAAAAACAAACACGTTGGTGGACCGTGAAGGATAATGCGATCAGATATTGCAAAGGTCACGGACAAGATCCTGCTCGTCTCACTGCGAGATGACATCTGAAAATCCAATATTTTTCACTCGAAATGAAAGCAGAAAGACGCGGGAAATAAACGGTATAAGTATATAAGGAAGATAAGGGAGATAGGCCTGCAGAAAGTGAAAATATACGTTTCATAGATTTCTTTTCCGCTCTGCAGTGACACATACCGACATGTAATACGAGGGGAAATTGACATCGAATATAAACAATACAATACTGTTAGTGATCATGTGAACGTTATAATTTAAAAACAGGAAAAACAAAATAGATTGAAATAAGATATAGAAAGTATAGGCTAGTATATTTGCGGGAAGTGGGGGAATATGATTTTATAAATTAGTTTGTCTTTTTCGCTCAGTGATACGAAGGACCAACATGTAATATGAAGGTAAAAAATGAATTGAATATTGGAGATTAATATATACATCATTTCGAGAATCTTGCAATCTGATTGGTTGAAAGAGCGGTCATATTTTTCAATATTGACTGCATGCTTCAATTTGACCGCTCAGCAAACAAACAAATGAAACAAAACAAACAACGCGATAATAACACATGAAATGAGATAAGGTAAACGAAAACAGAAAGACCATGACCACGGAGAATAAAGCTGAAAATATATAAAAAGTAGGCCATATGCGTAGTAGGCGGGGGGCTAGGGGTGGAGACCCCGCCCCCACCCCCCCCCCCCCCCCTGTAGTTTTGAAAATGGCCATATTCGGGCAAAAAGCACCTGAAATTCGGGCAAATCATGACATATTCGGGCAAAATCATCTCATATTCGGGAAAAAATATATAATATCATCTTCGGGCAAAACCATCTCATATTCTGGCAAAATCGTGTTATTTTTGAACTAAACAATTGAAAACGTGTGATTTTCGGCACAAAGAGGCGAGGACCTTTTTTGTTTTGCTTGTCAGGTAAAAATTCAAAAATTCGAGCAAAAGACTTCAGCCCCACCTGAGAAGAACGCCCCCTACGCCTATGAGGTAGGCTGATACGCCTAGGAGGGAGGGTAGAGGGATACGATTTTATAGATTGTTTCTCGCCCTGTGATAACAGAGATACCGAGGGATCAACATGAAATTACTAGTAATACGAAGGAAAATTGACATCGAATATTATCAAAACCGAGTGCTGATCATGTGAACGCTATATAATTGAAATCGGGAATACCAAAATAGATTGAAAGGAGATAGAGAAATATGCATACCGTATATAAGCCTACAGGAAGTGAAGGATATGATTTTCATAGATTTGTTCTCGATCTGTGATGACAGAGATACATATAGGATTAACATGCGATACGAATACAAATGACATCGGATATTAAAACGAGTGTTTGATCATGCGAACGCGATAAAGGAAAAGTAACAATAAATACGGAATAAAATGGAATAGGCTTCATGTCTACATGACGTAAATGGATATATCATGATCTTATAATATGTGTTTTTGTGTATCAATCTTATGACAGAGATGTATCTAGGATCACGGTGTGATATATGAAGGTAAATTGAAATTGAATATTGAAAGGGGGTGCTTGTAAACAAGGTTAAAGAAAACAGAAATACAACATAAATTTATATAATAGATATAAGATAGAGATAAGTAGGCCTACACTCTTAGAAATATTGGGTAAAGCTTGGACACATAAGTGCCCTCATTGATGGGTAAACCAAACTGGGCATTTATATGCCCAACTGCATAATATTTTGTCCAACTATTGCTCATTCTTACCCAAAATGAACAGTAATTGGGTAAGAATGAGCAATAATTTGACAAAATATTATGCAGTTAGGCATATAAATGCCCCAGTTTTGGTTTACCCATCAATGAGGGCACTTATGAATCCAAGCTTTACCCAATATTTCTAAGAGTGTATATGGGCCTACATGAAGTGAGAATATATGAACGTACAGATTTTATCTATGTTATGACAGAGGTATGCCTAGGATCAGGGTGTTATTTGAAATTTAATATTAAAAAGTGGTGTTGAATATGCAGGCCCGTATCCAGGATTTTAAAGGAGGGGGGGGGGGGGAGGGAGGGGGGGATTTACAAAAACAGGACCGAGACCGAACATGGCCGACACCGAGTCCACTGATTGCATCGTGTCAGCGGGGATGGAGGGGGGGGGGGGGGGGGGGGGTCCGTCGCCCAAAATGTTCGAGGCCGACACCAAGACCATGTGTATTAGCGAGGGGGGGGGGGGGGGGGGGGGGGTCGTCAGCTGCAAGATCGATCGTTGCCCGAAGCACTGTAAAAGTGGACCTTACTGAATTTGGGGGAGGGGTAGGCAGCGTACGCACCCATTGCACCCTCCAACGCCCCCCCCCCCCCCCCCCCCCCCCCCCCCCCCTCCCCCAATGGCTACGGGCTTGATATATGAACGCAAAATATGTCACTTACATTTGCGATACCAAGTAACTGTTATACACGATACTATAGAGTTAACTAGAGTAAACACTCATTTATTAATAAAAAGTCATCTACTAGATGACTACTAGTTTAATGTTCGATTTCGCCTCTCTATAATAAGTATGCAGTGCATGCCCCAAATGTTAGTGTCACCTAAACCTGTCTTTGCAGGTGAATATACAATAATATTGATTATCTAGGGCATGGCCCTCATTTTAATTGGGGCGTTTTTTTTATAATTATAATTAGTTTCGTCGTGCTCTGTCTGTCATATTGGAATCGCTTTTCGCCAAGTCGGATTAAACGGGTGTTCGTATATAAGGCAAGAATAATAGACTGCAGGTATATATGCTTTATTTTTTGTTTAATGCAATGACGTCACAAACGCGATAAATATAATTACGATATTGTTAACGTGAACCAGCTCGCAATATATAATGTATATCAATTATTGGGAAAGGGTATAACAAAGGTTTTCGTAGAAAAGCATTGCCTAACCGTTTCCCAACTTTACTCTTCAGCATGGTTATAATAATCTTCACTTTATCTATCATCTGCTGTATTCAGATAATAACTTTCATACAAACTTAAAATATATACAGCATATCAGTAATGTTGCAGTTTCTAGACATTTAACATTTAATGATTTTTTTGTTTTTGTTTGCTGACACAACGTTGCGCGGTATCGAAGATTTAATAAACCACACGTTTATTTTGTTACCTATACTGGCTTTAGAAAAAGGCATTATATATTTGATTGATAGACCAAAAGCTCATTGGTGATGCGATGTATATATGGCAGTGAATATTCTTGACATTGGTAGTCAGTAAACAGTATAGTATTAAGATCGGCGCAATACAAGAGAATTCGTAGGTTTTCATAATGAAAATAATATACTCGATTTATATAGCGCCTAATATGGTCGATAATCATCTCTAAGCGATTATATTATTACACTGGTCATGGGATACAATGCAAACCAGCACATAATGTGTGCACCATCTGCACTCCCTGGGAGCATTCCTTCCAAGCGGCTCATGGGCATTGAGAAGATCCTTCACATAAAGGCTTTCATTCTCCTACCGGGTCCCCATTTATATACACCTGGGTAGAGAGCAGCAATGTGATTAATTGTCTTGCTGAAGGACAAACGCGATGGCATACTCCGGGTTCGAACTCGGATCTCCCGCTTGGAAAGCGAGCGCTCTACCAATCTTGCCACACCACACTGTCGTTCACTCAGCTTCGAGGGAAACCTCGAGTCACACAATATATGGTCAGGGAAGACAAGACCATATGGAAGTCACTAAAATAATGATATTAAGATCAGCATCATTATGTTATGTTAATTGTTATGGTATGCGTTATGCAACCGAAATGTTTATGCTAACAATAATAAACTAATACCAAGTATCAAAGGTATACTCACTCAAACACATGAATCATGAAAATCAATATAATTACATTACATCATTGTAAGATTGTTTTTCTTGTTTTATTCATATCTAATAAAAACTACTGAAGAAAAAAAAATCGTAATACGATATGTTTCTTCTATCAATAGAGAGCAAGTGAATGTGCGTATTATATCTCACGTTCCATGACTTCACCCGGGTGAAAGAAAATACAAACAATCATCCAAAGAACCTACAGGATAGCCTATATAGAGTCGTCGTCACGATAGTACGCCGATTCGTAGTACTATATGATCACGAGACGAATAATATCGTCATTTGAGCGCGGCTCTTCTATACAGTCTCGAAATTAAAGCCGACAATCCGCGCCTCTCTCTCTGACGTGGCTTAAAAAGGTTAATTGTATCCGAAATGAATTTGATAGCGTGTATTTGTCTCGCTCGATAATCGCGGGCTTATGTTCTTGGCGGCACATTCATCGCAAACAATTAACGGATGACGAGCAGCTAGCCCGAGAAACCCCCCTCCATCGTAGAAAATAAAATTGAATCAATAAGACTTTATCATGGTCAAATGACGCATTGAGATATAAATAATGCATATGTACAATTTATATGGTTACTGTACGGAGAAATTTAAATCAAATCAATATAGGAGGGAGGCTTAGGGGTAGACGCAAATATCTTGAATTGCATACCATTATAAAACCCCTTCATTTAAAGCGTTTCAATAATAGATGATCGGAGTATTTTGTTACACATAATTTAATTCACTTTCACCTAAAATACATCATGATCACTTTCATCGAAAGTATGCAATTGTTGAAAGCAGTTTCTGTTTAAAGGGGTAGTACAGTTTTGGTAAGGCTGAACTTTAGTAACCAAACTGGACAGTAACATTATAAACTAATAGTTATAACTCCACCATGCTCGAAAGGTATACAAAATTACAAACGACTAAGTAAAAAGCCCGTTATCATTCAAAAAGAGCCATTAAAACACAAGAGGGCGCTTCTGAAAAGGCATTGGTTTCAACCATTTTTCATACAAAATAATGCATGTGATGTTTTATTGAAATAATGATTAAATAGAGAGATCATCAACAACTATTTAAAAGACGCTTTTGAAAATTTTTGAAAAAGTGCAAGCATTTTTAATTTTTTTTTTTTATTAATCATCTAATTATTTAGGCCCCAAATAATTATAAGATCAGATATATTTATTGATATTTCAGCCGTTTCTGGGTCGATTTTGACCAAATAAAGTTTGTTCTGCCATTAAAATTGCATGTTCTCTCAATTCGACACTCAGTTTTTTCATTACCTCACAAAAAAATTGTGATGTGCAGCGCCCTCTCTACCAAAGCTAAACTACCCATTTAACAATTACTCCGTCTTCTAAATTTCGACAACGGCTGAGTACGCATGGATATCTTACAAAATGACATTGAAAAGGAGAATTCTAAAAATGACCAAAACAATTTACAATAGGGACATAATTATAATAGAAGTATGATTTCCCTCATGCAAACAATAATTACTTTGAGAAAAGGTCCATTCTATCGTTTGACCAAATAAGCATTCGAATGCCAAAAATTACTTTGAAAGAGACTTTTGTCTTCTATGACCAAATATAAAGCAATCAATGACATAACCATGATATCATTTCCTCCGTGCATCAAGAAATCAGACCACATAATTGGGGACCATCTAAAGTTCCAAAAGGCGCTAAATCCACCTTTTCATGAAAATTGAGTTAATGACATCAGTCCATTAATAAACTAAGCAGCTATCTAGAAGTCCACATTTTAAGACAAATTGGACAATCAAAATCAAAATATCGAACGTTCAATTTGAATATTCCCCTAGGCACGCGTGCAATGTTGGACAAAGAAACCCGCTTTTCTCCAAAGTTGAACAATTTGATTTAGCGCCTTTTGGAATTAAGCTCTTCTTATCTTATTAGAGTTTATCAAAACCATGAAAACCCGGTCAAAATAGGGCCACGCCATCTTTCCCTTTTGTTTACTTTTATCCGCGTATTACTGGTCTTACTGCATCAAAGCGGTGCATTTAATGTTGATCTATATTTCAAGGTCCAGGTACTTTTAGACTGCATGCTGCTAGGGATGAACATGATCATTTTAAAATTAAATTTGAAGTAATGCCCTTTTCAAATAGAGAATGACCCTTCCTTTTGCATGACTCCGTTTCATTTGTTTTCCATTGATGTTTTGTTATGCTCTGCCTTCGATGAACCTTAAGTTATGGGGGTAACTTATTCGTAGTCCTATATGATTTCATAAAAGAGTGATGCCAAATTGAAATTCGATTCATAATAATTATGTTGAATTATATGTTTAATGTCCCGTCTTTTATCTAATTCAATTGTACTAGATTGGAAAATACATATGAAATAAGAATGGCGAATATCTCTTCAAAAATGTATTTAACCAAATATATTCGCATCAACATAAAATACTCTTACTTATGATATTCTCTTTGTTGACTTAGAACGCGGGTCCGTGGTTTTATATATCCAAAGATTATTGTTTTACGGATGGCCGTGGGGAAATCAGGACTGCAATGGAAGATGCGAGGTTTTATTACAACTGTATTTATTGACAGATTGTTTCCTCAAACCGCACGATTTAATAATTTTCTTAAAAGGACTTGGTGATATCGTACTTGGCATGCACAAAACCATTATCGTTCGGAACTGGAAGGACCGGTCATATTATACTCTGTATTCTGAAAGGTATCTAGTAACTGTGTTGACAAGTGAACAAAGTGATGAGGGATTAATTAAATGTGTATTGGTGTGATCTGATACTTATGTCACAAAGTAATGTGTAAAAATGTCACGTTAATTAGATGTTTTTTGGCCGAGAAATTAGCAAAAAATGCAAAGTGATATTCACCAACTCATTGCACCAGGGGCGTAGACAACGGGGGGGGGGGGGGGGGGGGGGATGAGGGGGATGCATCCCCCACCTCACAAGGTGGGGGGGATGACATGTACAATCATCCCCCAGGTTTTAGGGAAGGATATATTTTGTGTGTGTGTGTTATCTGTATACGAGTGGGAAAGAAATCATTAGTTGTATGAGCTAAGACTTGTTAATTCTAACGTTAAAAAGTAATGTATACATCCACTTTCAATTTTCGCTGCGCGCTTCGCGCGCGAACAGATTATCTCAGTTTGTTGTGTAACTTGTGTATGGTCTGGGGTGATTTTTTTTTTTCTGTATACCGGGCCACGTAGTTCCAGTGTAGGCTAGCATAGCTCTGGCTGCTTGTGTGGCGTGCACCAAATTGCACCATTTCAAGTATATATGCAAAATCTTCTCCGTGGGATTGGTCGCTTCGCTCCTTGCAATGTCTCACTCTCACATCTGGCTCAAAGTTGGCACCACTGTGAGTGTGGTTGGGCATAAGCCCCTACACACACACAATCGTGAGCCCCATAGGTTTTGCCTCCCCCTAAATCCAAAACTGCTTCCGGCCGCCTGGTCACGGACCATCTTAACATCTAAACCCCCCCCCCCCCACCCCACCCCCCACTGAGAGGATTTTAAAGCAATAATTGCCTTGAGTCTCGGCCGCGAACAAATTGGTCTTGGTCCGGTAAACGGCAAATCATCCCCCCCCCCCCCCCCCCCCCCCCCCCCCCCAGGTGTAAGAACCTGTCTACGCCACTGCATTGCACTAATACTTTGTACACGGCTTTTAAACGATCCCGTCACAAAATAGAAAATGGAAATTTGAAAAACCATCTCAGCATCACGAAATGGAAATTTGAAAAACCGAAACAAGCCCCGTGCTTTTATTGTTAATATGAATATGACAACGTATAAGAGAACCACTAGTCTGTTCCAAGTAAGTTTTGAGGATTTGGACAATTGTTACTAAATCCCTTTTATTGACCATGCTTGCAGAATAGCCCTGAACTGTTCATGGCTAACAAATTAATGTTTTGCTAAGAATAAGCGAAATAGAAAACAAAGAGAATAACAATCTTAGATATTGTATATTTTAATGTAAGTTTTGTATTAGCTGGGCCGTTAACTATACGTGCAAACACGTAGGACTTATCAACGTTCATCCACAAGATGTCCTCCAAAAATATACCTTCAAGATTTGAAGATTATTAACAAATATTCTGCTTTCGCCGGAAATACTCTATCAAATATACTACAATATTAGGAAATACTGTTTCCAAATATTGTTGCTATTTAATAATCTTCCCTGCCGAGAAATTCTGACTACAAGTCGGTTCTGCCCGTCTGTCCAAGTCTATACTAACTCTCAATATTTGATATGTGTGTGTATGTACGAAGGTCCAGTTATAGCTCCAGTTATAGCTATAGCTATATCCATATCCATATCGCCGCCCCCTCGAGGGATGTTAGGATTGACTCGCAATCAATATATGTTGGGGGGTCTTTCTGAACCTATATCGCCTTTATATACCTCTCAGACCTCAGTTCCCCCCGGCTTAATATCCGTGTCATCTCCTCCCGTGATTTATTTCCTTGCATTGCAAAGTTGGCAAGGTCACCGCAAAGGCATGTGTATCGATTGCATGCCTACCCATATATATATATATACGTACGTATGTATACATTCGTCGATTTCTACGCAAATTATATTTTAAGTTTATATTCGATATTTATTTCCGCATATAAACATGTAGTTCTTGATCTATCAAATTTGGCACGCAGCTTAAGATGATGATTAGGGTTACATTTTGATTACTATTGTTACCCCTTGCTTATGGAATCTTGGTGAGTTCTGTATAGACTGTATGGGAATTGCAAACTCTAGTTGATCGTGTTGTATTGCTATTATATGTCCACATCTTCCGTAGATCGCAGTGTATTCTCCAAGGCATGTTGTTTCTGTTTCTTCTTCTTCTTCTTCTTCTTCTTCTTCTTCTTCTCTTCTTCTTCTTCTCTTCTTCTTCTTCTCTTCTCTCTTCTTCTTCTTCTTCTTCTTCTTCTTCTTCTTCTTCTTCTCTCTTCTTCTTCTTCTTCTTCTTCTTCTTCTTCTTCTTCTTCTTCTTCTTCTTCTTCTTCTTCTTCTTCTTCTTCTTCTTCTTCTTCTTCTTCTTCTTCTTCTTCTTCTTCTTTCTTCTTCTCTTCTTCTTCTTCTTCTTCTTCTTCTTCTTCTTCTTCTTCTTCTTCTTCGTCTCATTATTTTTTGTCTCTCCTTTTCGTCTTTGTTCTTGAATTATGATTTATTATTCTTCGTCGCCTTCGTAAAAGTCGTCTTCCTCTTCTTCTTCTTTCCTTATCCTTCCCTATCAATCCCCCCCCCCCCCCCCCTCTTCCCACGTTCATACTATTCATTTATCTCATCATTCGTTATCCAATACGTCCCCCCTCCTCCTTCTCCTCCTCATGTGCTCCTTTTCTGTCTTTCGGCTGCTTCTTCTTCGACTTCGAAAGTAACCCGAGGGGACATGTTTGATGTACAGTAGTTATTGATATCATATGGATATACCCCCCTGGGGGCGAAACCAAATTAAACCAAAACAGGCAGGTGTTAGACGTGGTATAACGATTTCAAGTATGGCGATATGAGACCATTGCACGCTATGTCTAGGCATGGTTGTATCTGGTCAGTGTGTCCTGCATGGTGGCAACATGGTGGTACAGATTTGGAAATGACGTATGTTAGCATGATGGTTAAGTCTATAGTATAAATTGTCAAAAAGGGGTATTTATTTGGTGATAATTATTAGGGTAACAAACCCAGTATGTATCACTAATAAAATAAGTATTTGTGACACCAATATTGTCACACCGTGACAAATGATGTGACAAATATTGTGACACCGTGACACTGTCACGGTGGCATCAGTATACACTGTTAAAGTTATACTTATATTGTTGTAATGGTCACGCACGCAGAATGCATGCATCTACAAAGTAACGTTATTAATATTAAGTTATTGAATTGCTATATCTCACGCCCTGTCGATATTCTGATTGGTTCTGGTTCCGTTTTGACGAATTTGTCATTCTGTTCCGCTCCATGATTCTGCAAACTCTATATTGAATAATAGACCGCTTCTGTAATGTATGCAAATAATATGCGTATGACGTCAGACTCCCCGTTGGCAAGCTTAACAATAGAACTAGGTCCGGCAGCTAAGTTTCGCGGAGCTTGCCGGACCTAGTTACTATTGTCTAAGCTTGCCAACGGGGAGTCTGACGTCATACGCATATTATTTGCATACATTACAGAAGCGGTCTATTGCACGATTGCTCATGTTCCACGAGGGTCAATATTTTATTTGCGCCTTTACTTTTTGTTAACCTTTAAAACCCTTTCGATGGTCCCTGGTTGCGATGGAACGTATTCGTAATACGTCCACATAAAATATGTGATGGTATTCCACATGTTCAAGCAAACAGAACTAAATATGTTTTGTTGTTGCTTGATATTTTTATATTATTACATATTTACATCAAATACTTGCTTTTAAAAGTTAAATGTGGACAAGTGATGTAAGGTGTATATTTTGTGCGTTGTAACAAATGATTTGTCAGAATACAATTGGGCCATTCTTTGAAAAGTGAAACTTTTTCGGAAAAATTGAAGTTTTATTTTTCTGTAGTTTGTTCCATTTTTGGAAATGATCCATGTGTAAAGTTTTCATGAAATACATGATTTGAAGTATTAAAATGAAACTTTTTTACTCATTTTGCATAAATTACATATTTCAATATTTTTCTAATAATCATAAATTCAGAAAATAATCAAGATATCAAAACGGATAATTAGCAAGCTCATTCTTCTCACTTTCCTGTACAGGTTGATACCAACTTTGTAAAAATTCAACCTTTCATTTTTTTCTAAACCCGATATTATAAAATTCCCATTTTTCCATTCATATTGTACATGTCACACACGTGACCACCCAAAATGTCACACACGTGACCAGACGTTGCCACATAATTAAGTACTATAAAAAAACAACGGTTTGATATAATTCTCATTCATTGCTATTGTTGTACTTAAAAATGTATAGTACTTCTCTGGTAATAAGATGAACATTATAGCTATTCATATTTTAAAGAATTTTCCAAATGAAATTTAGTTATGAAAAAAAGCGCTCCGTGCGATGTCACACACGTGACCCATGCCATTTGACCTCTGACATTGAGTTACCGTAATCCCTTATAAAATCGTTTGTGTTAAGTTTGAAAGACTACAACATATTCAAGTCACATATGAAGTAAAATCATTATAGTCTCATACTTACTGAAATATAAGCATCCCATTCAAAATTTGTCATGTTTTGGGTCACACACGTGACCAAGAATGGCCCAATTGCAGACTATTCACTAAGTACTACATGTACTTCGAAGTTCGAACTATACTCCGCAAAAAAAGAAACTGGACACTTGTATGAGACCAAATAATTATTTCGTATTCATTACGATAAAATATATGATATTGTATATCAAATTAAAGATAAAATCACCCTCTTCAATATTCGCATGAAATCCAGATGAAATCATTCATGCGTGACTTGTCACGGTCAATTAACCACACCAAGGTCTGTTTTCAAAAATAGCAAAAATGGAACATCCACTCAACCATATAAATGTTGATAAGCATAATGTAAAACGCTATATATCATGAGATGGCATAATTTTTCATTACAAATGTGATCTTTTCTATCTTCATCTCAATAAAAAATATAAATGAAGACAAATTGTGAACGTTATAGGTGTTATTTTCATCCAAGAGTACAAAATGGGAATTCCTATGGCAAAGCTTTATCAGTCAAAACCACAGTTTGTGCCCTTATTTCAGCATGAAAATGGTATAAATTCTTCTCAAGAATTATACCTTAGTCCAAAGATCTTCAAAAGCTGAAGTCACCCTTGGTCAAACAGTTGGGCAGTCTTTAACGTTACATTTCTCTCGGTAAATATGGTTAAAATTGCAGGGGACACATGAATAGACAAGCTTCGTGCCTGTTATACAGACCAGTATGATAATGCTCTCATAACCTGGCCCTGTTTTATTGACAAATTTGTATTTCCAGAGTTTGTTCATAACAATAAAGTTGAATAGTGTCATAATTTACTTGCCCCGCTCATCTTGTTTTAAGTGAAACGCTTACTATCACTTCAGTCGAATGGTGTGGTCCTCCATTGTTTTGCTATTTTTGAAAACAGACCTTGCTAGTGTTAATTAACCATGGCATTTCATGCATGAACGATTACACCTTTAAGTTATACCCTGCATGTAGATGACTAAATTCCCTTTAATTTGATATATGATCATGTACACTTTATCGTACATTAATATGCAATATTTCAACTTATACAAGTGTCCAGTTTCTTTTTTTGCGGAGTATATTTCCATTAGGAAAATAATAAGAAGAAAAAAGTGTATTTGTGCATTCGTACAAAATAGTCAAACTCTCAATTTCGTAATTTTAATTTTAAAAAGTGCGGCTGTGTACTACTTTTTTTTAAATCCGCAGGTTGAGACTTTCAATTGTAACGGCGTAGCTGGAAAGAAATAGAATCCACGCAGAATATGACAAAGTTGACGAGGGCTAGTCTGTTACAACATAAATATACAATTAAACATAGGTACAACTGACCAGACCAGAATTGATAATATAAATGAAAGTACTCAAATACAATTTTGCTCAATTTTCTTTATTCAATCGCTTTACAAAATAATAATTTTTACAAATGTATCACTGTTTACTTTATATTTTCGACAGGATGGAGTGATAAGAGAATAGAAAAACATTACCTATAAAGAAAAAAAAGTGTCCCCCCTTACTCCCCCCCCCCCCCCCCCCCCCATGAAACCATTACAACTTCGCCGCTGTTCAATTAATATCTTGTGCAGGTTTTGCGTATATAGCGCTCCGTTTCCTTAATCCCCTTCCACCATCGAAGGGGGGCAGAGTACGGTGCAGATGATTGATGATATGATCCCTCGCGAAATGAGAGTCGAGAAATTGCCCTTCTTGTATTTCACGAGCAAAAACAAGCAACTTTTGTATTATTTTGTTATTAACGTTGTTTTGATAGGTTCGCATGTCAGACATATACACCTACAAGGCGATTCGACGTCTTTTTCCATTGCTCGTGTCAGTATACAATATGCGAATATGGAATTCTAGGAAAGGAAAGAAAAAGACATTTGACAACTGTTTGTTTATTTCAACGTTCCATTTTCTATGATATTTATAACCAGCGTTTGTTCCCCTTATACGTGTTTCGTCATAGACGTCATATTTCCGTATTATCATGATAAAACATATTCATGCGAATTCTTGTATTGGAAGGTATTGATGTCGTTTTCATGTTAGAAATGTATCAGAATTGCAGATGTTTTAATTTAAATTTTAATGGCAATTAATGTGGGGCAAAATTTGAACATAGCTTGGACTCGCCTGTGTTTACCCCGGAGTAAATACTATTCCATGTGGATTAATGCCAAAACGTAAATCATGTCAAATTAACAATTTGTTAATGAGTATATGTATTCAAATGAATGCATTATATTCCCAAAATGGGGTGTTTTTCCTTATATTCCAATAGTATTGTCAATTCATCTCCTAAAAGACACCAATTATTAATTTCCATGCCTTTCATGCCTTTCAAGCCGCTATTTCAAAAGTAAATTGAAAAACTCACACGATTGCCTCTTTTCTGACTTTCCACAGTTTCGTCAGCAGCTGACCTCCCAACCATTGTGCCTACCACCGACAACAAAGACAAGCAAAGCCTAGATTACGACGTCACCAGTGCCAGCACCTTGCACGATGACGTCACAAATATGGCGCCGACAGAATTGACGCCATTGTTTGACGCTCGAACGCCGCAAGACGTCAGCACAACCGCAGCTAGTTCATACGGTGATTATTTTAGAGACCACACAACTGTAACGGAAGATTTTAAATCCTTCGATTCGAAGTTACCATTATTAACTACAGAATCTGATTTAGACGCAAGATTCAGAACTCGCACAGCCGACAGCGCAACGTATCTGCCCGCTTTCACGGACTCAACGACGAGTGAACATGTCGTCGGAAAATTGTCGACGCAACAACTTACGTCAACAACGACGCGACCATTTACGTCGACGTCGACGCAACCCTTCACGTCGACGTCGACGGCGTTTAACGAACAAGCATCCCAACTTGGAGATACCGCGAATCCCGACCTCAACCTAACAACATCGTATACAACGTCATCATCAACGACATCGACAGAAACAACGACGACGATGTCGACGTTAGAGAAGACGGTTCGGCAGAGAACATCGACATCAGGTTCGTTTGTTACCAGAGGGGGAGAGACGATGATCAATCCTACAGACCAAACGTATCGTAGAGACGACCACCGCTTCCTAGGCGATGATGGTAAGATGGCGGGCATATTCTGAGATTCACTATTATTGTGCTCTGGCGACAATCTTATTGCTCTTCCATCACCTTTTCTTAAACCAATACATATTTCTAGCCAAATTAAACACTAACACTGCCACTAACACTTAACCATGTTAACCCCTATCCTACATTGCAGAAACGAGAGTCACTAACACCACTGGTATCTATGTTGGTCCACACTAGCCTGATGTAGACCTACCAGTGGTGTTAATTTAACACCCTCGTTTGTGCAGTGTAATGATAATAATAAGCATACACCTAAACCTAAACCCAAACGTAACCTAATCCAAACTCTAACTTTTACACACAAGATACGTGGCGATCGATATGCCCATGGACATGGTGGAGCAATTTCCCGCAGGCGGGATCAAAATGTCGTGTCACCTGCTTTGATGGGTAACATGTTCCCTTGAATTCTAGATTTTGTAATTCCCATGGCGTTTTAATCCAGACCCTACCATATTCCCGTAGGCAAATGGGGGTAGTATCTTTAAAGGGATCTAGTAACCTTGTTGGCATGTGCACAAACTTACCAAGGGTTGATCAATTGTGCCATATGCCCAGTGGTGTGAGCACAATTGCAAAGCAATATTTGCTTATTAATTTTTAGAAATTTGCGCTAAATGTTTACACAATTGAAAGTCTCCCAGGGCGACATTCAAATTCGAACATTTCAATCATAAATATGAATAGCGAAAGAGCATTTAGGAAACTTGAAAACTGTTTTTAATGCTTCTATTGGTAATATGAATACAACGAGGTATGTGAGACCGCTTTACCACGTCTCAGTAAGTTTTTTTTTATTTTTTTTATTTGTATCAATGTTACTAGTTATCTTACCTTATCTTATAATTATTATGTAATTTCTATCTACATAGATGACACAAGACGGCGCCACGAGATCGAGTCCAAGCAGCGGGCCACGGAGATCACCATTAACCACGCTGCCCTGTGGATCACCGTCGCCTTCGTGGTCGTTCTCCTCGTCTACATCACAGTCCTCATCATCTACAATGCGAGGAGGTAAGCTTTAACCCAGTCCGTACGGGAACCTGGTTTAGCATATATCAACTCTATGGGAAATATGATATCTCATCATGTTTGTAAGCAAGGGGTTCAATAAACTTGTTGAAGTTGGAGTAGTAAAAGGTTCCCTTGGCTTAGGCAATATAGGTTTACGGGAATTGAAGTAGGGAGATGATGATGATGATGATGATGATGATGATGATGATGATGATGATGCTAATGATGTTGCCAGGGGCGTCGATCACGGGGGGGATGGGGGGATATATCCCCCCAATATTTGAGGTGGGGGGGGATGGCCTGTATTATCATCCCCCCAATATTTGGGAGGGTAAAAAAAAAAAAAAAAAAGTATACTGGCGCATGTAATTGTGGAAGAGGCTACTATCATATGTCTTATGTTAGAAAGTCCTTACTCATTCCTCCATAAGCAAAAAAAGTGCGATCCGCCCTTTGGTTTTCTGCAAACTTGATTTCATTAATGTGTTTATCTATAACACGGTAACTCAGAAACAAGTTTATAAAACGTGAAATTGATGCCTTAGGTATGCTCCAGATTGCACAATTTCAAGCCCCAAAATGCAAAAGCTTCCTACCGTGGGAGGGGGGACACCCCCCTCCCACACCCACCCCCCAGGCGCGGATCTACGGGGGGGGGGGGGGGGGGGGGTTAGGGGGTTTAAACCCCCCCCCCCTTGGGCTGCCAAGTGAAAATGTGATGTGCATAGACAAAGGCCATCATGGGTTTAAACCCCCCCCCCCCCCCGCCTTGGGCTGCCAAGTGAAAGTGTGATGTGCATAGAAAAACGCCATCATTGTGTCCAGACCCACACAGTATCCGTATCGTCATTGGGTCAAACCCCCCCCCCCCCCCCTTAGCAAAATAGCCCCCCAACAATCGCCTCGCCGCTACGCGGCTCGTGGACGATGCTCCGCATCGTCATTGGGTCAAACCCCCCCCCCCCCCCCTTAGCAAAATAGCCCCAAAAAAATCGCCTCGCCGCTACGCGGCTCGTGGACGATGCTCCGCATCGTCATTGGGTCAAACCCCCCCCCTCTTAGCAAAATAGCCACAAAAAAATCGCCTCGCCGCTTCGCGGCTCGTGGACGATGCTCCGCATCGTCATTGGGTCAAACCCCCTGATCATCCCCCCCAACCATGAGATGAAATCGACGCCCTTGGATGTTGCTGTTGCTGCTGCTGCTGCTGCTGATGATGATGATTATGATGATGATGATGATGGTAATTATGGTTAATTATGATAATCATGAGGAGGAGGAGGAGGGAGAAGAGGAGGAAGGGGGTAGTAGAATAATAATAATAAAATGAACATTTATGTAGCGCAGCTACTTTAAATATATACTCTACTGCGCTTAAATAATTATGTAATTAGTATAGGTTTTCTCGGCCAATTTCGTAAGCTTCTCATTCGTTTTGATAAACGTGTCATTCAATTTCGCGAAACTGAGCTGAAGGCTTGCAACTGTGGTTGAAAATTGCATTTTTTTCATACGATTTAGCTCTTCGGTCAAGTGATTTACCACTTTTATCATTCAATTTAAAGAACACGCTATTTGCATTCAATTTCGCCAACGGCTTTCACGGAAGGTGGTATTACGTAATCACAAATTCTCTCGCTTTGAATTGAATGACAATTTTACGAAATAGAAACACGTTTTAAATCGAATGCAAATAAAATGTTTTCGAATGATCGTTTTATGAATTCGAATGCTAAAAAACGTATTTGAACTGCAAATTACAGCTGCGGTGACAAAATCGGCGAAATTGAATGCAAACAAAATGAATTTGTGTGGCCAACTTACGAAATTGACCGAGAAATCCTATATTACCCATGGTCATCAGGTACATTTCAAACCCACACAATTATATTGCGTACTTTCTCAACTCCTCGGGGAGCATACTAGCCGAGCTGCCACTGATGATGGCGCTAAAGCTAATTAACACCCGACCATGGTACCCATTTATACACCTGGGTAGAGAGCAGCAATTGGGGATTAAATGTCTTGATGAAGGATAAACGCAGTGGGCCTACACAGGGTTCGAACTAGGGATCTCACGATCGGAAAGCGCGCGCTCTACCAATCTTGCCAAACCACGTCCACAAAACAGGGTGAATGAACAGTAGAACAACCCAGGGTAATGAACTCAATGGAAAATGCATAATAGATTTGTAAGGAGATCGGTTAAGACTATGCACAAGCCTCGCGAATATTTATATGTCTATAATAAGACCGATAAACGACAAACAGATTAACCGTACGGTTTCCATGGTAAAAAATCGTTGTGGTATTAAGCGGGTTTGCATCACACAATTACCGTCCCCACCATATTCAACGCAAACATAATGATACAAATAACGAGAAGAAAGATAGTGAGGTAATGGGACGACGAAGAAGAAGAAGAAGCAAGGAGAAGAAGAAGAAGAAGAAGAAGTAGAAGAAGAAGAAGAAGAAGAAGAAGAAGAAGAAGAGGAGGAGGAGGAGGAGGAGGAGGAGGAGGAGGAGGAGGAGGAGGAGGAGGAGGAGGAGAAGGAGGAGGAAAAGAAGAAGACCAAGTCAGGTAATATATCAAAATAGAAAACAGAATGTTTTACGATCTAGGGAAGATGTGGACGTGTTATTATAAACAAAATTTACAAAATATGAAGATGAGGAGAATGAGCGGGTTTAATATCATTTTGATATATATAGACAACTCACTGATTTCATGATAATTGTTGAGAATTGTTTGACAAAATGTAAGAAAAAGCGCACACGCATGTAATTGAAAAGCAATCCGTCGGGATAAAGAACCTGCTACGTTTGAAAGCTTGGCTTCGACACGTACATAATGTTATCAGAATGATGCCTCATCTTCTGTAGTAATTATGCATACAATGATGCTAATATTGTTTCGTTTGATTATTCAAGAGAGGTGTGTTTGTGGACTGCAAAAACATGACCGAAATACACGGAATGTCAAGAGCACTTACATATACTCGGTCTACGCAGAATTATGCAAATGACCACACTTTGTACTAACACTTCAGTATTCTCACTACTGTGCTGTATGGAAATACAAACATAACGTAATGGTATGACAAATTGAGACATGGTTGGAGGGGCGCTCAAGAGTTTGATCGGCACTCCCCCATCCGCCGTGAATGTCCAACGGCATTATTTTCAGTGTTGTTTGCTAGCTGTCCGTATTTTGTTCTTATGGTAAATTATGCAAGTCGCTATTGAATGAACAATCTCACGCTCTCATCATAATTTGATGTCAATATCAGTGGAATCAGTGGCGGATCCAGGGGGGGGGGTTAGGGGGTTTAACCCCCCCCCCCCCCCCCTTGGGCTGCCAAGTGAAAATGTATCAGTGAAAAAAGGTGAAACAAATCACTTACGGGGGTTCAAAATAGCAAACAAAAATCGCCGAGAAGGGGGACACCCCCCTCTCGGACTCTCCCCCCACTCGCCGCTACGCGGCTCGGACTTAACTCCGCATCATCATTGGATCAACCCCCCCCCCCCCTTAGCAAAAAGCTAGATCCGCCCCTGGGAATGATTATATTAGGAATAAGTTTGACAGACATGCCTGTGTTGTGTTCTGCCATTCAGAAAATTTCGTTAAAGAATTTAATGTCTAACAAAACATCTACCAGCATTTAATTAAAACCGTTTTTACGATGATAAACGTTTAACACACTATAAATATGACGCTGCTTCAGTTATTATGTATACACGGTCTTCAGTCATTGGATACTTACGACTAATAAAACGCAGTAGGTCCATACGGCATACCTACTATATAGTATGCAAGTTGTTTCATTTCGTTTTTCCATACCAGACAGGGGCCTTCCTCTCACAAGGAAGTCTATGACATACCTCGGTCGCTTTTGGGAGAGTATAAAATGAAGAAAGGGACCAAAATCGATACCGCTAAAATAGGAACCTGTTTTTCCTCTATAACCGATAACCTCGCCGAGTATTGTAACACGCAAAAATGCGAGCTTGGCAATCAAGGCGTTAACACAAAATTAGTTGAAATCGTACTTACATTGTAATTTTCATCAAAAATGACCCCGATGACGATGTTTCAGTTATAAATACTGAACACCACCAGCTCTATAAACGGTAGTTGTACAGTTTGTCTCGACGACGTGTTCTTTCACGCGAGGGGCCCTTTTAATTTCATGGAAGTCCGTGATACCGTCTTAATACCTCAGTCCGCTCTAGGCTATTGAAAGCATGGTCACATATCACCGGATATCGTTAACGGATGCCCTACGAATAGACAATTTGCAAAATCAAATTATCCTGTGGTGAAAGTCGTCTCAATTATTGCTTCATGCACAAAACATTCCGCCGGGTGGAACAACGTACATCGCCCTGACAAGAAACGTACAAGACATGCATACGAACGGAGAAGGGACGGATTGCGAATGTTACTCTCCGTCGGGCATTCGTTTACGCTATCAGGTGATATGTGACCGGGCCTTTAGAAGTTGAGAACAGAAATTGAAATCTATCTCGAGATACTTAAAGGGTAATTCTAGTCGAGGTTTTAGTATAAGACGAAGGGGAGGAATGATCGATGTAATTTTCATCAGAATCAGACAAGAAACAAGAAAGTTATCCATATTTGCTGTCGAAATGGCCACCGAGTGTATAATATCTTACACGAGCAACGCGTCATAATAATGATGTGTACATCAATATTTCGATCTTTTCTAGTTTGAGCTGCGAAAAAAGATTTTCTCTTTCTCGATTCCCGAAAAAAATCATACACTTTGAGTGCCGGAGATTTCACAGCTCTATGGCATTAGTTTATATTGTGTGGTGCCAAAATGCGCGCTTGGCACTCAAGCTCATAAAATATGACTTGTAATTAAAAGACATTTAAAATGGGGAAAAAATATCCATGTACAGATAATTGTGAAGCGCTTAGAGATGATTATCAATCAAAATAGGCGCTATATAAATCGAGTATATTGTTATTATTTTTGTCTAGGATTGACCTGCACTTTAAGTACTGACAATGTGCCTGTTCAACACAATCCAAAACCTTTACACATTATTAGATCAAACCGTGGTATGATAATGTTGTTTTGGAGACAACATGACAATGTTTCAGTTAACATATGG
The DNA here is from genome assembly GCA_037951105.1 of Echinarachnius parma. Taxonomy (NCBI): domain Eukaryota; kingdom Metazoa; phylum Echinodermata; class Echinoidea; order Clypeasteroida; family Echinarachniidae; genus Echinarachnius; species Echinarachnius parma. The sequence goes on along the minus strand of JBAMJV010000856.1, from coordinate 144,399 downwards.
GACACAACATTACAGTAGTATGTCTACGGTATGCAGCGGTGCATGTTTACGTGACTGAGTCGTCTCATTTTGTCCCGCCTTGCAAGGGACCTTCTACTCACAATCATCAAGTTCCAATACCTCGATCGGTCGAGGAGAACAAAATGAAGAAAGAAAGTAAAATCGATAGCGTGAAATTGTAAGCGCGCCGAGACTGCCACCGTGACAGCGATAGCGCGAATTAGATTGGGTATAGCTCCTTTCAGGCGAAGGGTTTTTTAAGGGAAGTGTTATTAAGCCGGAACATTCTTTAAAGAGGGAGACGTGTGGTTTTCGCATCTCTAAGTGCACAATTTGCGTGCATTAGTGTAACTTCGGTGGCTTAAGAGTTAAATGAGAACGAGGTGAAACTGTAAAGAACGAATGATAATGAGGTAGAGCGAGAGAGGAGATAGTCTAGGTTCTATACTCTGTATACATATTATACACCTTTCCCCCATACGGTAACGCTGTGAATATGTATGCCCGGTGGGAAAGGTGTATTACAGAGTATAGAACCTAGACTAGAGAGGAGACAGAAGAAGCGATAATAAAGGTTAAGAGGGGAAATTTCGGAGAGGGGGAGAGAGAGGGAGACAAAATGAAAGATAGCAACGGCGAATGTTTTTTCTTCTTCTTTTTACCTAAAATTAATGATTCGTAAACCTACGTACGCCTCGCTGCATACCCCTTTATACCCAAATCATATATACCCTTCGTATGTAATTCTAAAACAAACATTCAAATAGAGAAAGCGAATGAATTTCACGATGTGGTTTACTCATGACTAGGTACAAATGTGATTAAGTTGAAATAGTATCTAACTTTAAAGGGACTTAGTAACATTGTCCAAATCCTCAAAATAGAATTTTAATTCTAGCGGTTCCCTCATACCTTGTTGTATTCGTATTAACAATACAATCATGGGACCGGTTTTTTAATTTTTTATTTCCCTTTCGTTACAAAGATATGTACGATTGAAGTATTCAGATAAGAAAAACTCAGGTGGAGTTTTGAAACCGTGTACAAAGTGAGTGCAGTGAGTTAGTGAATATCACTTTGCATTTTCGCTCGGCCATGCAATGTCCATTTGACTTGAAATGTTCACACAATACCCTGTGGACATATTATGAGATAACAACAATATACATTGCATCAAACCTTCATCACTTTTTGCACATGTCAACAAAGTTACTAGATCCCTTTAAGTGAAAGAGGAGGGACTGTAATGACAAGGACGACGTAAACTTGATAATATATCCGTCTGTCCTTGACTATGAATATAATTAGATTGGGATCTAAACGAATTTCGTGAAATGTGATATTTGTAATAGAACAATATCAAATTATATTCTACCCATTACTGTTAATGTTATTTCTAGACAGAATGCAATGAAGTGGAATAACAGGAAAACATGTTAGTGCAGACAGAGAGGAAGTGTTTATATCTATATTCAACTTCATTCCTTTTCTCTATAACTATTCCGAAACATAATTATGCGTATCCGTCTGCCTACCCAATCAAAGGCAACTATATAGTTATATATGTAAGCGAATGAATAATTTGATTCGGTTTATCCATTATTACATAATATACGGATGTGATAAAGTTTAAACGTTATACACACATCATTGAGTCAGAGGAGTTAGAATTAATGACACTTGAAACATTCGTCAACAACATTTTATATTCGTATATCTATAATATGTCTGCCTTTTATTGTCTATGGTTCAGCGAAGAGGGGATATTTAGAACCGGAACCCCCTATTACGTAAGCGGGAAAAACATTTGATTTGGATTACCCATGATCACACACGGATTTGATAAAAATTGAAACGAGATACACATTAAGTACGTCTGAAATATTATTCAACAACATTTATATTCGTCTATCTTCCTGCATAGGATGTCTGACATTTGGACGCTATATTAAGTCAGCGAAAAGAAAAGATGATGTCATTTGGCTTATTCATGGACAGAAACAAGGATAATTGTTTAATAAATCAAGTGGAAATGAGTTTGCATCTAGAGCTTAGAGGAACTGAGTAACCGTGTGCGAGATAACGGTTATTGCTCGTTAATTCGAAGACGTATGAATATGGTTATCAGTTCTTCGAATCGATAGCTATCAGATTGGGATCGCATAGGTGAATTTACCAAATCGCGATGTGGTATTTATAAAAAATTGAAAACGGTTGCATTAGAGCTATAAATCATATAACACAAACTGAACAATTGTAAATTGATGGAAAATCGTATCAATAATTGTAAAATTGTAAGCATTTATACCATTAAAAATTATGTATCCGTATAGGGATTCAGCACCCGCCAGCATCATAATATGCACACCATTGTTCATGGCCAACTGTCCTTCATCGACTACACGATTAAGTTTCGCGAATAAACTTACACCGAGGATTAAGCAACTTAGTTTACTCATCCAAATATATAATTATACAAATGCGATTATATTGACAAAAATTATATTTCATAAACATACATACACGATAACATCTTCACAGAAGGACAGGGAAGAAATGAAATATGGTAACCATTATGTGCGGGCCCGTGAAAATGATATACATAGTCTTTACAAAAGAAAAATTAAGTTCACATCCATATTGATAAGGTTTAATTCTGGACAGATAAGGATGTCAGTAATCTGTAACGTATAATAGCAACGTTTGGCCTTGGAAGCAGTCGAGTGAAAGTATAAGAACTGATATTGTATAGTGCCTATCAAATTATGGTATTAGATGTACAACTTATAAAGTTTTGCTTCCAATTTCTGTCTATTTTTTTATAGTGAACTTGTTTATGTTGCTATGATTGTCTCCTTTCGTTCTACAAAGGTGCGAACTTTATTTGTTTAAAGAGTAAAATGAGTACTGATTTGTCTCAAACTTTCTGAATGTTGATTGTGCCTCTTTCTTTTACGTAGTTACCCGTATTAAAGCCCTCCGCACACAGAGCCGACTCGACCCGATCCGACTGTTTTTCAGTCGGTACAGCTCAGTATAAATCCCTCTGCAGACAGAGCCGACTCGACCCGATCCGACTGGTTTCAATCAGGCTAGAGTTGGGCCTGGTCGGTCGGATCCGGCCCCAACTGACATCCGACTGTCTCTCGACTGGCAAAATGTGTGTCGCGAGGCACTGAAAACTGAGCCGATCCGAATGAAAACCAGTCGGATCGGGTCGAGTCGGCTCTGTCTGCAGAGGGCTTAAGTTGCCTCAGGACTCCTATTTTGCCGGTCAAGAGCCAGTCGGAGATCATTCGAGGCCGATTCAACATGTTGAATCGGCTACGACTGAGCGACACCGACTCTAGCCTGACTGAAAACCAGTCGGATCGGGTCGAGTCGGCTCTGTGTGCGGAGGGCTTAAGTTGCAAATCCACTTGACATGGCACGTTCTGTCTCACAATGGTAAAAACGGCATGTAAAAACATTTCATCAACAAGAAAAGAGGAATTAAAACAAAAATACTAACTATATACTTCCACTTCGTATTTCGTTCTGCATTGACCTTTTAACAAATACCAGTCTCGGCTAACCCCCCTCGCTTACTACGGGAACCTGGTAGGCTACAAGGTCTACGGGGATTTCAGATTTTCGAAGAGAATGGCTTAAGACAGTCGTGGTATACAAAATGCAATCTAATTTTTGTGTGTGAATCAGTGAATGTATAATATATTGATAAGTTCACACGATGCTGTCGGCCTCGGGTAATTGCCTGCCGTCAGAATAGTTTTTAACCCACTGAACAGTCATTTGACTTCGGGCTTATGTCATCATGACTCACTGTATTCCTTGCATATACCTCAGCACAGTTAAACTGTCGTGCCGCCCTGAGCGGGTTAAAGGGAATTCATATTTAATATTCATTGCCTAATAAAAGATTTACGCATTGCATCCAAACAATCTCGAGCAGTTGATTGCCTGATTGCGGGGCCCCTCTTTAAATAATAATTGTTGTGGTGAAAAGCGAAACAATAATATGCGAACAACATGCTTCTTGGCAGATGTGTATCATGAGTTTGCTTATTATATATTAGGGGCACGAGACTTGTTTGCGTTTTTATTGGGGGGGGGGGGGGGGGGGGGGGAAGGGCACGCTTCATGTATTTTTTTAAAATTATTTCCTTTTTTTAATAGTAGTTTTTCGATTTATTGAGGGGGCATAATAACACCCCACCCCCTTCCTTCAATCCTGTTGCTACGCCAATGCTTCCGGGCATATCCGTCTCTTATGAATTTCCTGAAAATACTTTCTTCTTTTTTTGTGTGTGAACTTGATTGCTAAGAATTACAAACATTCATCAAGATTTAAAATTATAAGTAATACATTCGACTTCACCTCCTAAGATTGGTTTCTTATAAAAACACGTAACAAGATTGGTAGAATGTAAACGGTTAAACCAAACATTCATTCAAAGTTTGTAAATTAAACAAAATGCTATTCTCCATAATACCAAACATCGATGTAATTTGGCGCGGCGCAATCCATGGTTTAACATAATTATAAAACAATTAAAACTATCAAAATGAACAAACGCATGCATTGAACAACACGGATGGAAAAGGAAGAAGCTTTAAAGGGATCTTGTAACTTTGTTTAACATGTGCAAAAACTGACGAAGGGTTGATGAAATGTGTATTATTTTCTGTGATCTGATATGTCCACTGAGTGATGTGTGAAAATGCGTTGGTGAATGAATGTCATGATGACCAAGTATATTGAGTGAAAACGCAAAGTGATATTTGCTAACTCATTGCACTGACTTTGTACATGGTTTAAACTTTCCAGTGGAAAACGTCAAATCTGAACACTACAATCATAGCTATCTTTTTTTAACAAAACAGACATTCGGAAGACTGAAACATGTTCATATTGGTAACACGAAGAGAACGAGGTATGTGATAACTGATTATATTTCTAAGTAAGTTTTGTGGATGTTGGCAATGTTACTAGATCCCTTTAAAGGTAAAGTCTACAATATAAAATAATAACTATTGACATAAACGCATATTGAAAAGAGACTGCGGAATAGAAAGTATAATAATTTTGAAAATGATTTTTATAACAGCCTATTAATTTGATGTGCATGCTTTTAATAACGATTCCACGTTAATTGTGTTCGAGCATATACTCAAGCATACTCATTTGTTATTATGTGTGCAGAGATGCAGTGGTTTTGTTTCCTTCTCTTCTTGTTTCAATTACGGATATTCAAACCTTTCTAATCTTAGGTATAGTCTGTAGAGAAGAGGGAATAATACTCCAGCGGGAATCGGGATTGTGTTTCCAAAAATTAAGCGAAAGTAACAAAATTAGAAATGTTCTATGAGACCCTTTTTCCGCTCCTGTGTGGGTATAATTTTTGGAGAAGACATAAAGAATAGGGATTTCTTTAATATAAGCATTGTATATATATGCGTCGATCGAGTGGGTGGAATGACGCAGTACAGCCTAAAGGATAGACTTTATTCTTCACGTGACCCCGACCAAATTTCACCCTCCAGTTACAGAGCTACAGATTTACACGCTAATTTCTGTTCTTGTACCAGAACTAATGATCTGCAATGCAACTCCATCGAACAACCAGGCAAAACAATCTTTATTTATGTTGAACTGAAAGAAATGCGGGAATATCGAATGCCAGCCAAGAGTAGCCTATACAGTATAGGACATGCTGATATTGGAATCGATGATGTACACGAGCCCCGGAGCATGTCCAGGGCAAATCTAGGTACCGGTACTCTCCTGATGGAAGAATATATCGGAAAAGTGCGAAATATATTAGTTTGGTCCCGAAGGCAAAACAGAAACTAAAAATACATACCAACGCCAACCAAATGCATCACAAACTCACACTTATACGCACCATTAAAACGTTAAAGGGACTAAGTGACATTCTCCAAATCCTCAAAATCCAATTGGAATTCTAGCGGGTCCCTCCTACCTTGTGGGACACGTTTCGGTTTTTCAAATTTCTTTTTCGTTAAAAAGATATTTACGATTGAAGTGTTCAGATGTTAAATCATCCACTGGACCGTGAAAACCGTGTACAAAGTGAGTGCAATAAGTAAGTAAATATCACTTTGCAACCATTTATTACTTGTTGCACATGTCAACAAAGTTACTAGATCCCTTTAATAATAATTGAAACGTGTAAAATACAAACTACAAGATCTACTCTAGGGTCAATAGTGTAGTAAGGGTTTGGGGACCAGATGGGGTGAGTTACTCTAAAACAGCAGCGTGAACCGACAGCATTATCACGATTGACAGAGAGAGGATTATCCAGGGATTATCAAGAAAAAAACGAATAATTATTATTATGATAGAAAAATCGCACACAATCACATACAAATACAAAAGGCAGAAAAAAATTTTTTAAAACGTGCATATTATATAACGCATAATTATTACGCAAAACAGCAATAACCATATACCAAACATCTTCTTTCAAAAGTAGTCTGCCCACATGCAGGTTTAAACTCATCATAATCAAACTTCTTTTCCTGAGTGATCTTTCTTTAAAATTTCCCAAACCAGACATACGCACGCATAAGTGCGCACACAAACACACCTGGCCACTTATTAAGTCTTGAGCACCTCTAATGGAGGGGATATATAATTCCAGCCCTCGTATTTAATACGCCTAAAACCCGTCGCTGCACCGCGCCGCGAAAAAGGTGCGCGGGAAATCCAAAACCACCTAGCGATCACCCTATCGATTTATTCATGTGCGATCGATCGCGCAAGATGTATATCAAGTCGTCGGTTGCGCTGCAGAAGGCTGCTCGGTATGTGCAAATTACATTGAGTTAACAGCCTTTTGTTTCTCAACCGTTCGAGAATTGTAGAGGAGACGGGGTTAGGATTGCACGGCTGGAGGGGGAAGAGTGGAGAGTTTCGTTTTTGGTAGAACGGAGCCCCCAGGGCCTCCTCGCTGACATTAGAGAACCCTTGGGTCATCTTTCCCGCCAATTTGTAGGCTGGGCGATGGGATTTTGGCGTCCATCATCTTATTTCATTTTCTATTTTTTTTCTCCCTTTATTTAAAATAGATCGGCGAAGACAGGTGGTATTTTCGCGATGTAATTTGTGGCTACCGATCGATGGTAATTCTAGATGGGAGTACGGTCCGGCAGATTGGGGGAATATTATCTGCTGACCAGATTGACTATTATCAATAAATTTGGTCTATTAAAATCAGTTCGATAAAACGGACGGGGTGTTTAAAGGTTGGGGACCCTTTCTTTATTGAATCTGTTGGCTTGTAGCGTGGTGTTTTCCAATATGTTTGAAGATAAATACAAGCTTACTTAAAACTAGGGAATGTTATACCGTGGTGAATATAAGAAAACTGATTATATTTTGTTTGAACATCAGGTTGTGAACTTCTTATATATACGGGTTGAGGTTCATGATGAGTGTGTTTCTGTGAGTGTGTTTCTGTGTGTCGCAGCCTAAGATGTTCAAACCCGCACAATCAAATCTCCCTCTACAGGCTTATTACCACCCAACCAAGTACCTGTTAATTAATAAAAAGTAGTAGAAGAAGTAGAAGTAGTAGTAGTAGTAGTATAGTAGTAGTAATAGTAGTAGTAGTAGTAGTAGTATAGTAGTAGTAATAGTAGTAGTAGTAGTAGTAGTAGTAGTAGTAGTAGTAGTAGTAGTAGTAGTAGTAGTAGAAGTAGCAGTAGCAGCAGCAGCAGCAGCAGCAGCAGCAGCAGCAGCAGTAGTAGTAGTAGTAGTAGTAGAGTAGTAGTAGCAGCAGCAGCAAGGCAGCAGCAGCAGCAGCAGCAGCAGCAGCAGCAGCAGCAGCAGTAGTAGTAGTAGCAGTAGTAGTAGTAGTAGTTATGGGCGTAAATCTGTCATTGATACCCATTCATCAGGGGGGATGATCTATTCATTCATTCCCCCCCCCCCCCCCTGATAAATAGGTATTACGTGTGGTAGTAGTAGTAGTAGTAGTAGTAGTAGTAGTAGTAGTAGTAGTAGTAGTATTAGTAGCAGCAGCAGCAGCAGCAGCAGCAGCAGCAGCAGCAGCAGCAGCAGCATCAGCATCAGTAGCAGCAGTAGTAGTAGTAGTAGTAGTAGTAGAAGACATAGTTGTTGTTGTTGTTGTTGTTGCATCAGTATTGTTATTACTATCAAAATTAGAAGTTGTAGTGTCATTATAATGATCCTCAATTTATATTATCATAATTGTTAATATTGTAATTATCATCATTGTTAACATCATTTTTATTTTTGTGTAGGCGTGATTGGCACCAGTCGCTGCCGCCCTACACCCGGTTCATCGAGGAGTCTGCACTGCAGGAGACGGAGGCTACGAGTACATTCGATAAAGTGAGCACATCTTTTCAATTTTCCATGCAGTTGGCATTATTAACCCATTGCCCACGGGAGTCTGGTGGGCATGTATGAACTCTATGCACTATTAAAACGCTGTGTAAACAAATTCAACAACTTGTTGAAAAATGTCTACAACCGCTGTTTAACATATGAACCATCCAACTCTTGTTGAAAACATTCAACAACTCCAGTTGTTTAAAGTTTACACAACTGTTGTTTTAATTTTGTCTACAACCGTTGTTTAGAATAAATTTTAAACAACCCTGTTGTTGAAATAGCAAATACAAAAATGAGTGTACTATAACAACGGCAAAGTCAGAATCGAACCGGGGACCTTTGGGTTATAAGACTAACACGCTACCTCGTCGCTATCTCGTTTGGCTTGGTTTGCAGTGGGACAAAAAGGGTTTTGTCGCCATGATTTCGCGGTCGAAACTATCACGTGATTTAACACGTTTAATCAACGCTTGAACAATGGCCGCTTTACACAGCCCTTCTTTCTACAACTAATCATGCTACACCTAAGGTTGTATTAAAAATATTCAACAACCATTTTTACACAGCGTTTTAACAGTGTGGGGTTGGTAACATCTAACAAGGAACAGGTTAATTGGTCCCTTGAATCGTTGTCATGTAGGTGTAGTTTGCGCCAAATGCTCTCCCCCCCCCCCCCCCCCCCCCCCGTCCCTAGTCATCTCGCTCTCGTCGCTTCACAACATTACTGTTAAGCTCTCCGCAGACAGAATCGACTCGACCCGATCCGACTGGTTTTCAGTCGATTCAGTTCCGTATACGTTGCCTCAGGACTCCTATTTTGCCGGTCAAGAGCCAGTCGGAGATCATTCGAGGCCGATTCAACATGTCGAATCGGCTACGACTGAAAGAAACCGACTCTAGCCTGACTGGAAACCAGTCGGATCGGGTCGAGTCGGCTCTGTGTGCGGAGGGCTTTAATCGGCAGTTTTAAAGATCGCATTAAGAATCGAAATGAAGTAATCCGCGGCTACAATGATTTTTTGGAGTCACGATAGTATATTTCCTTTTACTAGGAAAAAAAGAAAAAAATGGCTGTATATTATGACATTTATGATTTTCATGGTATATGTGCACCAATTTCTATTGTAGGGCACTTTAATTAACTCGATATCACACGATTGCATATAAAGTTTAATTGTGATAGTAGGACTTGCATGAACATAAGTGGAAATTGGGTGACAGTAATTTCCTGGTGTTTGAATGATTCATAACCCCTGGGGGGGGGGGGGGGGGGGAAATTAACCATTCAGATATTATTTTGATACGCGCGAGTAAGTTGTATTCATCTTCTAGTGCACTTAATTAACTCGCTTGTTGCTCGTCGATGCATGCTCGTCGACTGCACATTATTGGGAGTTTAATTGCAAAAAAAGGTTATAAGTCAACGCTTTTTTTTTAACTATAAGAGGAAAACGGTGCGTATTATCAAAATGAAGTATAGGTTTTCCCGTCATTTTCAAATTTTTGTCATTAAATGTTTTAATTTGTTACTTCAATTTCGTCCTTAGGAGCCTGGAATGTGTTAAAGCCAACTTCAATTTCGTCTTTGGTCGATCAATTTCACATAAAGTCCACCCAATTTAGCCTTCATTCGTCACACATTATCGTGCATTACAATTCAAATTCGTCGGTCACAGATGTATTCAGCAACTGTGACCGACGAATTTGAATTATTGACAAAAATGTGTGACAAACAAACGACTAAGCTGGGTGGATTTTTTTATGAAATTGATCGACCAATGACGAAACTGAAGTTGACATTGGCACACATTAGGCTTCTCGGGACGAAATTGAAGTAATCTTTTAGAAAAAAATTGAATGGCAAAAGTTTGAAAATGGACGGGAAAACCTATATTAGTGGTGTAGCTCAGATGTTCAGAGATAAAAAGGGATTCTATAATCAGTGGTTAAACGTAATGATTCTCCCCCATCCTTGTACCCCCTATAGTTACCCCCTGCGAGTTCAGATTGAAGAGGAATCAGGAAATACATAACAAAATTACTTTGGGGATGCAGAATGCCATTTTATATGAATACGCCCTCCCCCCCCCCCCTCCCCCCCCCCCCCCTCCCATTAGTGGCGTTGCGTGGTTGGACAAATTATTATGTATTTCTTTGTATTTGTTAATGTTCCCTTTGGTTTATTTGTAAGGTGTTTATGGGCGGTTCTAAATTATTGGGGGCACAGCCCCCCCCCCCCCCTGTGCCCCCCTCCCTTCTTAGCTACCTACGCCAATGCCTCCCACTACCCCCTTTGTCTCATGTGTAAGTTATATCCCAAGTGACATAATACGCCGCTGGTTTATACACGTGTATAGTAAGCAAATAATTACCGTTGGTGAAGGTGATGGGACAATCTATCACTTCCGAGGCGAGCTGGATGTAGCTATCTTTCCGAAGCGAAGCTGAGGAAAGATAGCGTATACATTCAGATCGCCGAGGAAGTGATAGTTTGCCATCGCCTGAAACCAAAAGGTGATTATTTGCTTTATATTACACATCGTCATCGGACTTCTTCTACTTCTAGATCTAGTATTAGTCTACTGTTACTGTGTTACTAGGTTTGATCTACTTACCAATATGTTATTCCATGACAATTCCATAACAGTTCAACATGCAAATTCTTTTCACCCCTGTTCGCACAATTGGTCATAATGTCGATGAAATTGAAAACTTTACGTTGTAGTCCACAATGAGAGTCCTGGACCTGGTCTAGACTAGACTGTCTTGAATCGTGTTCATGTCGGTTTCACTGACAGGTATATGATATTTTACATTGGCTTTCCCCTCTTCCTTGAGTTTCCGAAGAACAGTTTTGAACACGTTTGAACACTGGACCAGATTTCGCAAAGTTGGTATCCTTGATAATGTCTGTGTCTCGCAAATTCAAAAAATGTCTCTGCAGACCCCATACCTCAAAGCGTGTAGATTTCTTACTGTATGACTCACCATTTCGCGATTTCACACCAGCATACAATCTCCCCAACACTTGGTCTAGCGATTTCAAGTCCATGTCAGACAGTTTGTCAAAATGTATGATTCCAGTATCGCAATAATCTTGGATCACTTTCAGGCTGAACTTAAGTTGTCGCTTTGTATTTTTACTTTCACTCTCAAGTAAAAACGTGTCCATTTCATCCTCATCAAAAAGCTCAAACCTTACGTTTGTGGCCGCCATTTTAGTAGAGCAACAGAACGAGCAAATAACAGCAAACGGTGTAATCAGTATGTACGATACGTATGTACAGTGCATAGCGTGCAGTGTACTACCGTATGCACAACGAATACAATTAAATTTGTAATTCGCGCGCATAGAGTTATCGCGCCGGTACGGAATTTGAGTGGCCACACACTCCACGTTAAATTCAATGCAACCGCGGAGTGTAGATAGTACTTTACCAATTATCTAGTGAGTGCAACGCACTTTCGCCCAAGATATCTACACAGTGTAATGAAGTTTTCTTCTTTCATCAATGATGGGCGAAACTATGTTTCATCACGTGATTAACTTTTGACCAATCGTAGAGCAAGATTCTTAGTATGTGGAATATAACATAACATAATAACAAAACGGGAAAAAAGGGCAATATAAACAGATCAATATTTCGGTTTTAATCGTGACAGTGCATACTAAATGAACATCGAATAGCTACTTACATTACATATAGCTTGTCAATGTACCGATGTCAGTTATGTATTGTATTAATAGTATGATATGGAAGTTGGATTTACGCCTGCTATACATTACGGCCCGGTCACATATCACCGGATAGCGTAAACGGACGCCCGACGAATAGACAATTTGCGAAATTAAATTATCCGGTGGTGAAAGTCATCTCCATTGCTTCATGCACAAAACATGCCACAACGTACATCGCCTGACAAGGAACGGACAAGAAACACTAACGAACGGATTGAAAATGCTGCTCAGCTCCGTTGGGCATCCGTTTACGTAATCCGGTGATATGTGACCGAGCTATTAGAATAAACATTAGCAAGCTTTTGCTCGATAATGTAAGGCCATTCATCATCATTCAGAAATCATGTTTTCCACCCGCCCTATAAAATGGCAAAGGCGATGGTAGCTTGCTTGCCGCCATTGAGAAAAAGATGAACCTTCTGTTTGAGATGTTGATTTATTATATTAATTTTGTTCTACCTATAGAACATCTGAGATTGTTACCATGGCACTGCGTATCGATTTACACCTGTTTCACGCAGATACTATTGTATACAGTCACTTCAGAATACTTTTACCTTATACTGTAGTCTGTTTCTCACCCACTCAATAGATGGCAAGGCTGATGATGATAGTAGCTTGCCCGAGAAAAGGATGGCTGCTCTGTTCGAGTATGATTTCAATTTTGTTTTCTACTTTCAACATCTGAAATAATAAATCCACGGATTATATACCTTTTACGTGTATCTTCTCCCATTTAAGCCCACGCTAATGCAAGTACAAAGCCATGTATATGTTTTACGATCACCAAGTTAATGGCAAAGCCGATAGCGGTATTCTCAAGAAAATGCCGGATTAGATGTGTGTTTTTTTTTTTTTTTTTTTTTAATTTACATCTTAGTACAAATTTGAAGAAGAACATCTGAAATAATGCACGTCCATTTAAATACTAATCCATGCAAATGTCCCTTCAAAATCCTTCACTTTTCCATGTTTCCCGCCCACGTGATGATAGTTTGCCCGAGAAAATCACGGTCGGTCATTGTCCTCTTATCAGTACTGTTTGTTTTTTGTTGTTTTTTTTTACAAAAGTTCATCTTAGGTCTTTATAATGTAATATTTAATATGTGTATTCATGCATAATGTAATGATTAGTTCGTGCATTATAATGACTTTTATGTTCTTTTAGGAGATTGGCTTGAATGGACTCCACGTCCATCTAATCAATAATGCATGCGATAGGAGTTTGCCTAAAGAAAGGACGGATGTTCATTTGACATTTTCCCCTGAATTACATTTTGCTTAAAGGTATCGAGTAACTTTGTTGACATGTGCAAAAAGTGATGCGTGGTTAATAAAATGTATATTGGTGTGATCTGATAACTATGTCCAGAAAGTAATGTGTGAAAATTTCACCTTAATTGGATGTTTTGTGGCCGAGAAATGAGCAAAAAAATGCAAAGTGACATTCACTAACTCGTTGCACTTACTTTGTACACGGCTTAAATTATCCCACAGACAGTTTAACATCTGATCATACACTCAATCGTAAATATCTTTTGAACGAAATGGAAATTTGAAAAACCGAAACCTGTCCCGTGCTTTTATTGTTAATATGAATTATGATAAGGAATGAGAGAACCACTAGAGTTCCAAGTAAGTTTTGAGGATTTGGACAATGGTACTAAATCCCTTTAAGGTATTTGTATTCGTGTATGCACGCGTACCAGACATTAAAAGTAGTCGCCAGTAGGCGTTAGTACAACTATATAGTCTGTATAGATTGAAATGCTGCGTGAAATATCGTTATGATCACACGTACAATATTGCAGTATAGGATTCTTTCATAACAAAATAATTATACAAAATGGATCAACTTACTCATAGTCAAGGTACATTAATAATTCCCATTCGAGAGGTCGTTATACCACTTGTTATCGTGCAAACATGTTGTTGACACCTTAAACGGCGCATTTCGAATGAACTATTTAAATACGTAAACCAGTTAGATCATACTGAATTTAGATTTTGTTATGGTAGCAACCCGGTTAATAAAGAATGTAATAAATATCACATAATGGTTATATCAAGGAGGTATAAGAAATTATATTAAGATATAACCCAATAAACGATATTTCAAAAACACATTTATTAAAGGTTGGTAAAATAAATAAACAAAATGTATTGCGTGAAAAACAAGAAGAAGAAGGTGAAATTTCATTGATTTTCACTCAAAGTAGTTTGCGTATAACAACGCTGCAGCCATCTTGGCGCCAATCATTTCCTAATTCAATTTTCCAATCGCGCCGAATTTTTGTCTTTGGAGAGCAATAATTCGCGCTTGTCGGGAGCAGGTGTCCTTTTTTAGAATGGAAATCAAAGGTTTTTTGTGTATATGACGGCAGGAAATGATTCAATAGTGTATGCAATGGAAGTTCCCCCCCCCCTTCCAATTTCTTCAAATGGTCTATGTGTGCCCCCCTTACTGCCACCTGTGATAGTTTGCTTGCCTGTGGGGAGAATTATTGGACAGGCTCCTCCCCCCCCCCCTTGACCCCCAGCCATCTGTCTATCCACCCTTTCGAGGGAAATTATCATGAACCTATATATACTACCTATATGGACAGTGTACCATGAACCTACTAGGTTCATGCCTATATATTTTATTTTGTGTTGCCAGTCAGTGGGGATTTGATACACAAGTCAACATGATAATCAGTGTACATGTTTCCCCTCACCCGCATGAACCCCCCCCCCCCCCACCCCCACCCCTTTCCTACCCTTAATTACCCCCTACTCCCTTCCCCACCATCGCGTGTAGGTAAATAAGACAAAGTGCACGATACATGCAATTTACCTTGGCAACTATATGGTGACCATGCAGGCCAGCTGCTGCATATAAAACCCTTTTCCAGGATAATAGAAGGTCGCAACTATGCAAGAGATATGATTATTCATATTTGATACTGATTACATAATTAAACAATAACGTGTCTGTAGTATTTTACCAAACTATATATAGAGCAATTTTGTGAGTTGTTAAAACAATCGAAATTTCATTATTTTAATATGAATTCGGTCATTCATGTAACTTCAATGTATTTGTTTATTGACTGTTTGAAAAGGGTTTGTTCTTTTTTTTAAATCATTTTCTCCATGTATTGTTCAATCTCCATCATCTATATTGTCAGGGTTATATTTTGTTTCTGTTCAATTAATAAGTCTTGTTCGCATCAGTCACGCAGCGACGTTCTCCATTTCTGTCATCAGTGGTCTCCCGTAGAAATTAAAATCCATACGGATTCACGATTTAACGATCGAAGCTCGATTATGAATGTCATATGTCACGTGTTCATATCTCGTTATGAAAAAAAAAAAAGTTATATATTGTTTACTCTGCCCTTGCTAAGTAAACATATGAATGAAGACAATTTAGTTTAATGATTACATGGGATCGATTGAAATAATGTTATTCCAGTCCGAAATCACATTCTTTCCTCATGGCAGACCCCTATATAGCTGCTCTCCTTACGCTATATAATGAATACATATACATGATGAATAACGATTCTAACGATCGAGTGAAATCGATTATTTGGATTTCATTCCAAGGCAGGGTGATATTAACCGTCCTTGTTTGTTAGTTTGTATATAGGATTTGTACTATATAGATGTGCTTAATGATATTATTTCTGAAAACATTTCATTTAGAATTGCATTCATCTTGTTGTCGTACTGTACTTTTTCATAAAAGGAAGAGAGCGGGGGCAGAGGTAGATGCAAGCACAATAATGATACGGATCAACACCGATACTACATAAAATAAGTACTTTTGGTTTGATGTTATAAACAAAACACGAACAAGAAGGCAACGTTTGTCCCACCTGTCTGGTTATCGGAAATAAGTTTTAGTTTTGTTTTCATTTCGTCGAATAGTAAGTTAAATGTCATTCGTTGATTTATTTATTCATTCGTCCATTCATAATAAAAACTTAATTCATTCATTCATGCATGCAATCGTTCGTTCGTTCGTTCGTTCGTTCGTTCGTTCGTTCGTTCGTTCGTTCGTTCGTTCGTTCGTTCGTTCGTTCGTTCGTTCGTTCGTTCGTTCGTTCGTTCGTTCGTTCGTTCGTTCGTTCGTTCGTTCGTTCGTTCGTTCGTTCGTTCGTTCGTTCGTTCGTTCATTCATTCATTCATTCATTCATTCATTCATTCGTTCATTCGTTCATTCATCCATTCATTCATGTATTCAATCACTCATTCGTCCGTTCTTATTCACATACTTATTCATTCACTACTTCAGTAATGTGTTGGGTGTTCTTTGAACAGTATGCATCAAGTTTTAAACATAATTAGAAACACATTCCGAAAATTACACACATATAATTTGATGTTAGTACGTGTGACATGCACTGCCCCCTCTTCACCCAATCTTGACAGCGCATCGAACGGACAAACATTGACAAGGATTTTCTTCCTACCATACATCGGGTAGAGCGCGCAGTATCGATCGCTTACTTTCTGTGAAGTGGCCTTGTGCCGCGCTTTCGAATTCAACATCAGTTTCGCCCGACTGATTGCAAAGATTATCGAGTCAGCCAAAGGGCGTACTTTTTCGGAGCCGTCTTTACAACATGGGGCGTAGCTGGGGAGGCAAAGGGCCGCGTGAACTCCTCCTCCGCCCCCCCCCCCCCCCCCCCACCCCTTACGAAAAGAATTCAATATGGACTTATCTTTTCATTGCCCTCTCCCTGACATGCCTGTGTTTTTTTTTTTTTTTTAATACAAGACGTACAACTCTAGCATTACCTTCAACCCCCCCGCGCTTTCAAACCTCGGGAACATGTTTGCCTCCAACTCCCCTGACCTTGGTACCAATTTGTACGATTTGTTGCCGTATTTATAATGGACTATTTTTGTTTGTTGGTTGATAACAGCAATAATGTTTATTAATACATTGTTCTGTTCAGGCCGTAACGATTGTACATACGCATCAACTCTTGATTGGTTCAAAGGTCCGCAGTCGTTGCGTTTTGTATGTATGCACAAGTAATCTTTATACTGCAATGTAGGAGTTTGTGGGTTCATATTTCATTCAGTCATTATGTTCCCATGCTATGGGGGAAATTTAAGTACAAGATTCAAGATTCGAGATTAATTTTAGTATTGACATTATTAATAGTTTTACAATCATAGTAATAATACATAATGTTAACATCATTTTGTGTTTACTCTTTTAATACAGATGCTGCGGAGGATCAATGGGAAACAGGAAACAGAGGACGGGTATTCATTGACCTTCTAGCGATTCGACAACACTATACCGGAAGTATATAACAACTTACTGCCTGTCGGGACAGATGTGCCTACAAATCCGTCCTACCCGATATACTATAGAGCATCTTACTGCAATGTGCATGGGAGGTTCTGGGTTCGAATCTCATTCAGGCACCTGTAAGCGTCACATGCATCGGAGAGGTATGCAGCCAGCAAGCAACTGCGATTCGGGAGCTTGTGGGTTCATATCTCATTGAAGCACCCGCACTAGGGCTAATAAAAAATTAAAAAGCGGCGCAACCATAGAGTTTGGTTGCAACATAACGGTAAGAGCATCTTAATGGTTCGAACCTCATTTAGGCATCTGTAAGGCTACCTTACAAGACGTCACAGCCGAGTGGTTAGAGCATCCAACATCTATATTCGAGTGAGTTTGAGTCTTGCTATGGCTATTGTGTAAGACTATATAGATTGGTCAAGTGTGACATCATCAAAAACCTATTTTTTAAATTTCCAAATTTGAACTTCTTTTTCCGAAAGAGCATCAAAAATAATGTTCAACCTTTGGGCATTATGTGCTTTTTCGGAAAATAAAGTTCAATTTTGAGAAATTCTCAAATTAGATTGTTATGATGTCACAGCTTCGGTACAGGCTATTAGCATGATTAGATAGGTGTCGCAACAGAGCGGTTAAACACCTAACTGCAATACGAGGAGTTGAGGTTCGGATCTCATTTAGGCACTTGTATAAGGCTATAAAGAAGTGTTGCTACAAAGCGGCTAGAGAATCTAACTGCGTTGCAGGATCAAGCTTGTTGGTTCGAATGGTATTCAGTAACTTGTATAAGGCTACTAAAGACATGAAATAGACGTCACAACAGAGTGGTTATCTAGAGCACCTAACTCCAATGCGGAAGCTTGCGGGTTAAAGTCCCATCCAGACACTAGAGGGACCTCACAACAGAGCGGTTAGAGTGTCTATTAAACTTCGATGCCGGAGCTTGCGGGTTAAAGTTTCATCTAAACACGGTATTGCAAGGCTTCAAGAGATACCTCATGGTAGAGTGGTTAGACTGAGTGTCTAATTGCGATGCGGGAGGGTGGGGTGTACTAATCAGGAAGTCAGGAACGTGTAAGGCTATACAGGGTGTCTCAGAAAGAATGCAACACCTACGATCGTTAATTTCATAAACACCATCGACTAAATGTCATAGTTTTTTGTTTGATTGGGTAGAACATTCTTTTTCCAACAAAATGATACCATGATCATTGATTTTGGTTAAGGCGTTTGGATCCTAGGGCCATTTTTCTGAGGCAATGTCGTTTCCTAAATTTGCTACTTTTCGTCTCCAGCGATCCTCTGAACATTGAGACATTCTTGCCCCACAGCCTCCCATAGAATTAGTTGTACAAAAGAACCACATGACTGCTCTCCCTTTGATAAGGAAGACAATGCGAGCCATACCATTCGGGGTACTCGATTACACAACATTGTCTTCCTTATCAAAGGGAAAGCAGTCATGCGATTCGTCTGTACAACTAATTATATGGGAGGCCTTTGGGCGAAAATGCCTCAGTATTCCAAGGATCGCTAGAGACGAAAAAGTAGCAAATTTAAGAAACGACATTGCCTCAGAAAATGGCCCTAGGATCCAAACGCCTTACCTCAAATCAATGTTTATGGTATCATTTTGTTGGAAAATGAATGTTCTACCCAATCAAACAAAAAACAATGACATTTGATCGATGGTATTGATGAAATTAACGATCCTAGGTGTTGCATTCTTTCTGAGACACCCTGTATACTGAAGGAACGCAGCAACAGAGAGGCATACAGCATCTGACGATGATGCGTGAGGTCTTGGATCCGAGTACGCTATATGATTCATACACATGACCATGATGATGGAGATTCTTCACCCCAGAGGGGTTAAAAATAATCTAGTCACGATATCGAAAGAGCGTAGTTACGACGTCTTCGACGAGTTATCCTTGACGTTCTTAGTGACAGCAATGTTTACCACCAGTGCCCCATTTCATGAACACTTGCAATTGTTGTAAGTGTCCAATTATTGTAATTATTAGGTCAACAGCCAATCAGCATTCATGGAGCATTTCAGCTGTTGCCATTGTGGTTACAATAATTGGACACTTACAACAATTGCAAGTGTTTCATGAAACGGGACTGAAGACTCTCTGGGAGACTTCGTAAATAGACCAGCGGTTAGAGCGTGGACCAAGGGTCTCAGAGAACAATTTACACCTATAAACAAAAAAGCATAAACATGCTTATACGGTATGTGGCATAGTGTGACCGGTTTGAGGACAACATCCTGAATATATTATAGAGTTTAATACAATTTAATCAGAAGAGTGCTTTAATACGCATTTTCTGATACCAAGAACAAGATAATGTGTCTTTCTTTCTGTTGATAGATCCCTACTTCCTTTGTGAATTCCCCACTGAGTCGTTATGAACAAACAAACGCCAACTCAACCAGAACTAAACAATAAGGTATAAAGATGGCCGCCCGATGGTTCCATCTGTGTACACGTTTAATTTCAGTTTGGTTTACAGCAGTGGTGTATATAGCGTGGTCGGATTAATTGGGGACACACTAACTATTCAGGGGGAGGGCACTCTGTTTTTCTGTATGTTGTAAAGGTGCCCAAATTCGCCACTTGTTTATATACAGGGTGCTCCCCCCCCCCCCCCCCCCGCAAAAAAAAAACAAAAAAAAACGAGGCACTTCCCAAAATATAGGTACATAATCAGTATGTCCATCGGATAGGGTCTTAGCGCCCTAACACAAAAACTACATGACCAAACTGACTGTTCTTGGTATCGTTTTACATTGGAAAAGACACCCGATCCGATGGACATAATCATTTTGTTACTTTATTTTGGGAAGTGCCCCGTTCCGTTTTGGGGGGAGGCTACCCTGTATAGTATGTGGTATAAGTGTCCAGCTCATCATATTGATGAACCGTACTCAGTCTGTCTATTACCTCAATATCATTTTACCCAGATCAATTACGTTGTCATGATTATTGTGTTTAGTTTTTTTAAACACAAAAGGGCCGAAAAAATGTACCTTGCTAAAACGAGATGATCGCACGTCTAAATAGTTCCCTGTACATGTACATTTTGGTAATGAAACGAACGAAAAAATAGAATGAAATTTTATAATAATGAGACTAAAAAGGATTTTTCACATTTTATATACATGTACTTTATTTATTTTGATTTGCTATTATTGTGCTTTTAAAAGTGTTATTTTAATAGTTTAATCAGCACTAAGTAGCCTACAATATATTATGTTATGTTATTTGAAGATAATGCCAAACATAAATTAAATATTTAAACGCTTCATTACAAGTCATGTGTATTAATCTTTAAATTATGAGTTTTGTTAAATTTATTGTCAACTCATTAGTTATGTTGCTTATCAAACGTTGATTTAGAGTTCACTCGAATTCTATTAAGAGTAATCGTTCATAAAACCAAACGTAACAAAAAAACTTTTGTCGGCAATTTGCTTATTAAAGTTAGCATATTCCTTACATATAGTTGATTAAAATGCAATTACAATATAATATTAGAGAAAAGTGTGGGTTTGATTTATTCTCATTATAATTACGTTAAAGGGATAGTTGAGTAATGGTCAAACTTAACTTTAGTAAACAAAACCTGCACCATTACGGTTCAAAGTAATAGTTATAACTTCACCATGCTCGAAAAGTATACGCAATTACAAACGACTAAGTAAAACCCCTGTTATCATTCAAAAAGAGCCGTTACAACTCAAGAGGGTGCTATTTAAAAAAAATCATTGGTTTTAGCCTTTTTTCATACAAAATTGTGCATTTAATGTTTGTTAAAATAATGATTCAATAGAGATATCATCAACGACTTTCAAAAAACCTATTCTGATTTTTTTCAAAGTAGTCTTCGAGCATTTTTTGAATTTTTTCTAAAAAGTCTAAATATCGCCCGGTGATTGCCGGTGAAAAACATTTTGAATAAAAAATATATTTATGGATATTTCAGCCGTTTCTGAACCGATTTTGATCAAATAAAGTTTATTCTGTCATTAAAATTGTATGTTCTTTCGAATTCGACAGTCAGTTTTTCATTATCTCACAAACAAAAATCGGGGGGCACTTCGGGAAATACCAATACTCAACACTACCTTTAATACTGCCCTTTCATGTTTTGTTGTATGCTTTGTTGCTATTAGTTTGAGCTAGGGACCGAACATTCACATACATTATAGTTCGGGCAACCAAACTAGGCCATTTACCAAATTTTACTTGCCCGACATCAATTTGTACTTGCTCCGGGCAACAGGGCATGTGCTAGTGTCGAGCGAGGGAAGCAGAATATGCAGGTTGCATTTTCGTTGTAATTATGTACATGCATATTAGAGTGTATATAAAGAACTGTACATGTGAACAGTTAATGGCAACCCGTCTTGGGGGAGAAGCGTTCATGAACTGAGATTCTTTTCGTAATGGTTTGTGTCAAGGTGCAAAACACATATATGTGTATGTTTTAAACTCGTAAAATGTCTAACTATGTTACCAATGGACCGATAAATCCAGTCCTTATCTTTGTTTGTTGTTTCAGTCACCACTTCAGAAAATAGTATGACGTCATAATATCAAAGAACCCCTCAAGAACGAGGTGGATTTTTCTGTCTATGTTACCAATAACTCAAGAATTGTTGCTGTACAGTACATGTAATTGTTATATAGTTCCTATCGTCAAAATAAGTGTGTTCAATTTGTCTCGTCTTCAACGTGATTGCTGTTATTTCATTGCACTGTTTCCTCTATGAAGCATAGAAGAGATGATGAAAATAATGTTAACACATAATGGCCGAGTCTAACTGCACCGTTTCTCCTTCCGATTCCCATATATCCGACCAAAATGTGGTGAAATGGTCAGTATCTACCAAATTTTGAAGTTCCATCACATTGTGTTTCACGCGAAACAGAGCCAAATTAACCTGTTCACTACAAGATTTTGTAATCCCCGTAGACTCTGTACATAGCCCACCAGGTATCCCGTAAGCAACGGGTTAAAAATATCCTACTAGTCCATTCCGAACTTGTCCACATCATTTTGTTTCCTGCTAGTACCTTCCGGATGTCAAACGGAGAGGAAACAGAAGGAGAAACGGTGCAGTGAGACTAGGACATCATGTCGTACTACTTGTATATCTGTACAGAATATTTATTTCTCACATTCCTAATAAAATCTCACACCTATTTTAAAAACAAACGTATTTTTGATTTATCCCTTATTTCATTGTCTAATAAAATGCATTTGTTTTTTATCCGCACACAAATCTATACACACACTTATACAAACTCTTATACCAGGCCCATAGCCGGGGGGGGGGGGGGGGGGTCATCAAGACCGATCGTTGCCCGAGACCACTGGTTTACGTGTGGACCCGAGACCGACAAAAAAGTGGACCTTTCTGGAATTTTGGGGTGTGCGTACGCACGCAAAGGATCCACTCTGGCTATGGGCCTGCAGACACATGACATATATATGATGTACCTGCAAGTACATACATGCACTTATTTAGATTTCCCACATTAAAGATGGTTGTGAAATTTGTGATTAATTAATTGCAATTAATTGCAAGTCAGATCATGTGACTAAATTTGAAAATCTGATTTGATTTTCTGACTTGCAATTAATTGCAACCTTACAACTGATTGCAACCCTTTCTGCAACAGGGCCCTGCTTTGGCAAAATAGGGGTCTTGTTGGCAAATCACGTTTTGCAGATGTGATAAACATGCATTTATTTGAACATTTATTTGAACATGTTAGCAAAATTTAAAGTAAACATAACATGGCAAATATATACATGTATTTGCATTTTTGTTTTAATTTAGGATCAATCTAAAGATTTTGATTAGTATAAACAAATCGCAATCGTGATTTCATATATTTCCTAAAAACAACTTCAAGTATAAAAACAAAAAAGAGCCAAATACATGTATATTGTTTTATTACAAATGAGCTGCGATTTGCATGATTTCTGTCATATAAATCTGTACAAATAATACAACTGTTCTCAAAGCCAGTTTGTCTGAACGATATAGACTGGCTAAATTTGTAAACACAATTTGAGGCATTGGTCCAGAGAAAATATGTTATACCAATATCAAAAGAGAACAATACACGTACCGAGGGGGGTGTTTGGGGTGTTCAACAACCCCCCCCCCCCCCCCTTTAGCGAAAAATTTACTGTTTTAGGTATTCAAACACACCCCAACTACACCAGTGAATGAAGCTAAAACACCCCCCCTTGAAAAAATCCCGGGTACAATTATGAAGAGGACAATAGAATTATGGAATCAAATGCATTCTGCATAGACCTGAAGTAAAGGCTCAGTCACACTGCCAAACTGAACCCTGAACAACACCAAACCAACAAATTTGGGGTCTTTCGGGGTGATGTCAATTTGGTGTTGACCAGTTGTTGAAAGTTGGGGGAGTTTAAAGGGGAAGGAACTCCTAGCCTTTTGACTTACTGGATGTGATGAGAGCATAACTCTTGTCATTTCTAGTCACTTATTTCCTCATGAATATTCCCAATAATGAAAATAATCAATATTTTATGGACCACTGCCGTCTGCTTTCAATGCCCACAGGAGGCGGCCATTTCTTCAACTTCTCGCGGTGAAATGACGTGTCAGGCGGAGAACACAAGGCTAGGGGTTCCTTCCCCTTTAAACAATAGAACTATTTGGTCTTGTGTCCGTGTACATTATCTGGTATAAAGGCATTTAAACAAACATCCAGACCCAACCCAAACCGACACCATATCAAACCCAAATGGACACCAACAGAGCCAAAGCAACAATTTGTGGTGTATCTATTTGCTGTCTGTGTATAACTGGGGTGCTGTATAGGGCCTGATGCACTTAAGACTCCGAAAAATCATCAAAGTGGATTATTTCGCACCCTCAAAATAATCCACTTTGACAAATTTGGGAGTCCAAACCCAAACCGCATCGAGCCTGACAACAACCAACAGCAAAATGGACACCATCCCGAATTGTTGATTGGTTTCGCTCTGGTTGTGTGTTTCAATACCAGATGAACACTGAATTTGGGCGAGGAACACAGACCCACGTGAGACTGAAATTTCATTCCCAACACCATATCGGCATTACCCCCCAAACAACCCAAAATTTGATGGACTGGTGTCGGTTTGGGTTCGGTCTTTCCAGTGTGGCTAGGGTATAAAGAAGTTAGAACGATGGTTTTATATCAAATCAGAAACAAAAAGCCAGCTAACAAATAGTATTAATACAGTCAAACCTGCCATAGCGACCACCTGTACATAAAGACCACCTGTCTATAGAGACCACTCATCTGGACTCCCTTGAATGCAGTTTACATGTAAATGAACCCATCTATAGAGACCACCCGCTGGTAAAGACTGTCTTTTCTGTCTCCCTTGGGTGGTCTTTATAGACAGGTTTGACTGTATATGAACCTGTCTATAGAGACCACCCGCTGGTAAAGACTGTCTTTTCTGTCTCCCTTGGGTGGTCTTTATAGACAGGTTTGACTGTATATGAACCTGTCTATAGAGACCACCCGCTGGTAAAGACTGTCTTTTCTGTCTCCCTTGGGTGGTCTTTATAGACAGGTTTGACTGTATATGAACCTGTCTATAGAGACCACCCGCTGGTAAAGACTGTCTTTTCTGTCTCCCTTGGGTGGTCTTTATAGACAGGTTTGACTGTATATGAACCTGTCTATAGAGACCACCCGCTGGTAAAGACTGTCTTTTCTGTCTCCCTTGGGTGGTCTTTATAGACAGGTTTGACTGTATATGAACCTGTCTATAGAGACCACCCGCTGGTAAAGACTGTCTTTTCTGTCTCCCTTGGGTGGTCTTTATAGACAGGTTTGACTGTATATGAACCTGTCTATAGAGACCACCCGCTGGTAAAGACTGTCTTTTCTGTCTCCCTTGGGTGGTCTTTATAGACAGGTTGGACTGCACTACAATTCCCCCCTTTTAAGAATGCGATTAGGCAAGACGTCAAAATTATATATAGCTGGAGGCTAGGCAGCGGGATCCCGGAGTGGCCTGCGTGTGAACGATGTGCGCGACGCACTCTCCTGAAATGCATTCTGGCCGCAAGGGAACGATGCATTATGGTTAGGGTTAGGGTTATATCAGGGTTATATCGGGACTCGCGATAATTTTTCGTTGAGTCCCGGGTACCCGAAATTTCCCCATTTGTTTATTACACGATCGGCATGTCACACCAGCTGGGAAAACATGTTCATTCAAGTGACGGTTATGACAATAAATCATCTTCTTGAATGAACATGAAAGCTCTGGCGTTCAATGGAGGGGGACTTCCCCTTTTTTGGGAAAATCAGCTTCAGAAGATGTTCATATTTGGGATGTAGTACAGCGCTTCTCCATCAGTTCCACAAATTAGTTAAGGTCCTTCTACATCCAGTGAGTTAACGGTGTTGTAGTTTGCAAGCTGCAGCATGTGATCTATCTCCAGTTGGCTATGTTAAAAGTAGAAAAGGTAAAAAGGTAACTGATTTCATCAGTGCTTGTTAAATACTGTTGGAAACTGCTTTTCTTCTTTAAAAATCGCCAGTGTAATAACAATAAACATGAGTCGGTGAGAAGCCTATAGCTTGCAATCCTAGCAGAATCTGTGTCAGGGCAAAAATGACTTGATAAGCCCGGCGCAGACAGAGCCGACTCGACCCGATCCGACTGGTTTAAATCAGGCTAGAGTTGGGCCCGGTCGGTCGGAGCAGATTTATCGTGTTGAATCGGCCCCAACTGGCATCCGACTGTCTCTCGACTGGCAAAATGTGTGTCGCGAGGCACTGAAAACTGAGCCGATCGGAATGACAACCAGTCGAGTCGGCTCTGTCTGCGCCGGGCATTAGGTATACACATAATAAATTCATGACAAAAAAAAGTTCAAGTTTCCTTTCAGGAGATGTTCATATATCTGGGATTATGTACAGTGCTTCTCTGTCCATTTCAGATTCCACACACAAGCTGAGGTCCCTCGACATCCACTGAGTTTAGTTGGTTGCTATGTGCTGACTACAGTGATTAAGAACATGTCCTAACAGTCTATTTCATATCTAGAAATTGTTCATAGCGGGGATGTTGTACACAAAAGGTATGTGATTTCATCAGTGCAAAAACGGTAACTGATTTCATCAGAGCTCCTAACATCAACAAGATATCATGACATTTCATGTTCAGCTTCAGAAGATGTACATATTTGGGATGTAGTAGAGCGCCTCGCCATCCGTTCCACAAATTAGCTGAGGTCCTTGCGACATCCAGGGAGTTAACGGGGTTGTAGTTTGCTGGAAGCATGTGATCTATCTCCAATTAGTTATGTTAAATGCAGGATATTGTACACAAACAAATAACTGATTTTATCAGTGCTTCATACAATGAACTCATGATATCAAAAAAGTGCCACGTTTCCCTTCAGAAGATGTTCATGTTCGGGATGTAGTAGAGCGCTTCGCCATCCGTTCCACAAATAAGCTGAGGTCCTTCGACATCCAGCGAGTTAACGGGGTTGTAGTTTGCTGGCAGCATGTGGTTTATCTCCAGCTGGTTGCTGGCCGCTTCGCTGCTCAACCACGGGCTGGACTTCTCCGTGTCAGCAGGCGGCGCTCCACTCCGAGCTGATCCTCCACGCAGGAGGAGATTACTTGACGCCCCTGGACCTTTGAAAAGTACAAGGAAATACCACGAAATATCATTATAGCAAATAAATACATTACAAATAAATACATACAATGAAACATTGTTATAATGAGAACCGCATTACAACAAATTACAATGAAACCGCATTATAACAAAATGTGACCGGCTATAGCAAA
Organism: Echinarachnius parma; assembly: GCA_037951105.1. Classification (NCBI taxonomy): domain Eukaryota; kingdom Metazoa; phylum Echinodermata; class Echinoidea; order Clypeasteroida; family Echinarachniidae; genus Echinarachnius; species Echinarachnius parma. The sequence goes on along the minus strand of JBAMJV010000856.1, from coordinate 117,091 downwards.
ACCCTGCACTTGTCGGTAAAAATAAAAAATAAAATTTCCATACCATTAGAAAGGCCCCATCACAAGCTTTCATTTGATGCTTTGTTCTAACAAATTGGTCAATAATGGGCAAAGATATGATCGTTTCAATTTTACAATCATAAGATTTTTGCTATAGCCGGTCACAAATAACTAGAGCCTCATTACAACAAAGAAATACAGTGAAACTGCATTATAACAAGAACCTCATTATAACAAAATAACTAGAATCTCATTGAATGTTTGAAACAGATAAATGGTGCCATACAAGTGCCGTGGATCATCAAATACAGTGACACATAATTATAAATAGAACCTCATTATAACAAATAAATACAGTGAAACCTCATTACAGCGAGAACCTCATTATAACAAAGAAATAAGGTGAAACCTCATTATAATAAGCACATTGGACCCATTGAATGTACCTCATTATATCAGATAACTTGTTGTATCATAATCAGGGCTAAGCCAGTTCAGGACTTATTGATTTTGCTATAACATGTATTCTCCATTGACTCCTGCCCAAGTATTTTGGGGGGACCAGTCATGAAGGGGTCAAAAGGATGAAATACATAGAACCTGGACCTGTGAAAATACCTTTGTATTTCAGGTACCTCATTATAACAGAGCTCATTATAAAGAGGTTCCACTGTACACATAATTGACATGACAGTGACATTATATTGACATTCAAATTACATATTCTTGGCTCGTAAAGTGAAAGAATTGAAGGAAACTGTAGGGATGAAATGTCCTTCCTACATGTACTATTTGAATGTTTGTTTGTTTGTTTTTTTGCTTTCTGCAAAATACAAGGATGATAACAAGGACAAGTTATAAGTAAACATATAGGGTGGAATTCACAAATGAGGTTTGTAGGAGGTTTGTACAAACCATGGTTTGACCATGGTTTACATCTATGGAATGCTGCTCGCATACCATAAATTGTAAATCAACATTGTTAACAAGTATGGAGTTTACATTCCTTCTCCATCAGTTTACAAATGGCATTTCATAGATGTAAACCATCGTCAAACCATGGTTTGTACAAACCTCATACAAACCTCCTTTGTGAATTACACCCAATAAATCTATCACAAAACAACCAATTAATCAAGGAAATCTCTAGTTAGTCTATTTGTATGTTCCCTACGTTGTTAGGCGAGACGTTTACAAAGAAATTAACCCGTTATCCTTGTGTTCAAGTTGGGCAAATAACACAATTAAAGGAGACGTCCAGACGAATTCAAGCGTCTAATGATTGAAAGATAGATATTTTAGGCCACAACACCTGTTGGAGGTGTTGTGGCATGATCAGATAAACGCTTGAATTCTTTATCACCAGACCTGAGTTTGAAACCAATTAATGTCCCGGCATTTTATGTCCTTCAACAAGGCATTTTGATTAATCTCGTGGCCCAAATCTGATATCTAGTGGCCCAGGGCCTGCTGGTCAATACTCATTTCAAGCACTGCAGGTAGATATTTCTGACCGGCTGTAGCAAAACTGTACTCGTTGGTAATTCATGCTTTGAAGAAATGGGCATTCTAAGTTCACATAATGTGTGTAAAAGACTTATGATTGTAAAATAGAAACAATCATATCTTTTCGCCAATTATTGACCAATTTGTTAGAACAAAGCATCAAATGCAAGCTCGTGACAAGGCCGCTCTAATGGTATGAAAATGATGTTTACCGACAAGTGCAGGGTTTTTGCTATAGCTGGTCACATTTAATGGATGGCAAAACTGGCATGTGATATCTTACCAGTAGGGGTGCCCACAGATCGGAATGCCGCTCCCGTTGGCCCCTGACCCTTGGTGGCATCCCAGTGTAACACCGTGCCATCATCAGAACAGGTGAACAGGTTGTTGGGACTGGTGGGATGGAACCGGACCTCCCATACTGAAAAAAAAGAAGAAGATTTTTATATCGTTAATAATATCGCTAATGATATTCGTTTGTCTCGCAATGTAAGGTCAACAAGGAATCTAAAGATCACGACGTTGGTGGACAGTGGTAAATGTTGGTGGAACACCCGTGTGCGTCGGCCAATAGGACGTGTCCTTTACTGGCCAATCAGGCGCTTACTCGCTCAAGCGGGATAGCGCGTTGCGCCTGCCATAGGGTATAAATACCCTTGCTTACATCATATTTGTATCACCTGACGAAGTGTTGCAGCGGGGCACGAAACGTCGTGATCTTTAGATTCCTTGTTGACCTTACATTGCGAGACAAACGAATATCATTAGCGATATTATTAAAGGGACTTAGTAACATTGTCCAAATCCTCAAAATAAAATTTTAATTCTAGCGGTTCCCTTATACCTTGTTGTATTCGTATTAACAATAAAATCATGGGACAGGTTTCGGTTTTTCAAATTTCCCTTTCGTTACAAAGATATGTATTTGAAGTATTCAGATAAGAAAAACTCCGGGCGAGTTTTTCTTCCGTGTACAAAGTGAGTGCAGTGAGTTACTTGGCCATACAATGTCCATTTGACTTGAAATTTTCACACAATACCCTGTGGACATATGAGATAACAACAATATACATTGCATCAACCATTCATCACTGTTTGCACATGTCAACAAAGTTACTAGATCCCTTTAACGATACCATTTCCGCAATGAGTAATATATTTAGCATTAAGATTATTATAATTGACGATATGTATTTCGCATTATAATAATAATGATTACCTCTAGAAATTCTACTTCAAGTTCAAGTTCAAGTTCAATTTATTCAACCAAATCATTAAAAATCAAATACAAAGTTTATACATGAATGCTGTTGTACAATGTAAAATATAATGAATGGTTAGGGACACCTAGGAAGCAAAGCTTGTAATAGGGCCCTTTCACATATCAATACATAACAATATATTACATACACATTGATGGAAATAAATATTCATAGATAAAAACTACATTCGTGAGCCCACCCTACCCGCCCCCCTCCCCCCAACTACCATGCATAAATACACTCATACCATGTCGCAGCAGATTTTGAAGAAAAGGAAAGAAAGTAGAAGAGAGGAAAACTGGCACAACTGCTGGATTATCATTATAACCCTGGTTGCATCATTATCAGAACATGTGAACAAGTTGTTACATGCACCTTGAACTCTTGAAGACAATGGTATGATGACACTAAACAGTGTGGCTAACGTATTTCTTTAGGACAAGTTTCCATGACTAGCTTAATCCCCATTGATCTACAAATAAAGATCAGCTTGGTAAGAATTCTGGGTGTCTATACAATTCCTTCAATACTGGTATTTTTTTGTTCATTAGGGGCAAATCAATAGATGTGATTCTATGACTTATAGGAAATGTGCTTTGTAAGTTAAAATCCTTAAACAAGCATGCATTTGTATGGTTGTTTTGAAAAATTGACACTTTTTTTCAGATATAAACAAAATACAGCCTTGGCACAGTTCCACTTTAACTTTGTCGGCTAGACACAATCACATAAATCAAATGATAAACAATTGATGTTTTTGCAATCCTACCGTGACTCTGGTGGACATCAAACATGGTGACTGGTAGCTGATCCTTTCTCATGTCCCATATGTTGAGGATGCCACTCTGTCCACCTGTGGCCACTAGGTGAGGTTGTGTTGGGTGCCTGTCTACGCAGTGGAGGGGAACCTTTTCTCCCGATCTGCAAACAATGACAAAACAAAAATACAAGGGTGACATTGATGAAATTGTTACGATTTTATAAATTGTTTGATTGTCAAATTCCCATTCCATGTGTTATATAAGTTATAATCATAATGTGAACTGTAGCCCCCACTATCATTGATCGCATGCGTAGTGTGCAACAAAATTCGCTTATGCTGCGAGTGCATTTTTGGGCCAACCGGTTTCACGGTTTCACGGTTGGATCTGTTGATAAGCTCCTATAGGAACATCACTCAACTGAGGTGTGATAGAGGTCAACTGGAGGAGACCGCTTCAATCAAGCTTGCTGTTGTTTAATTTATGTTTAAAAGTCTTGGAGTCTTTAATTGATATCAATGAGTAGGGTAATGTGTTCCAGTCACGTGCCGTGTTTGGAAAAAATGTCTTCTGGAAGCAGTTGGTTCTTGAGAATGGTACACTTAGTGAGAGTGGGTTGTGGTTCCGCGTTGATGTAGCGTTTTGGTCTCGTTTGTTGAAACAGAGATGGCCCTCCAAAGGTAGATCTACGTTATTATGGATGATCTTGTGCATCATGACGAGTCTGTTTGCACGCCTTCTGTCCTGGAGTAGTGGGAAATCCAGGGACTTCAGCATCGCTGTAACTGAGCTCTCACGGTTGTAATCGTTAAGGATGAACCTAGCAGCTCGTCTCTGGACAGCCTCCAACTTCTGTATGTTGTTCTTTGTATGAGGATCCCAGACAGTGCTACAGTACTCGATGTGGGGGAGAACCAAACTCTTGTAGGCCTGGACCTTCAATTTCTGTGGGGCAGCTCCTAGATTACGCCGAAGAAATCCAATCATTCCATTGGCTTTGGAGACTGCTTTGTCGACTTGGGTATTCCATTTTAAGTCCGAAGACAGGGTGATTCCTAGGTATTTATGATTGTTGGAGCCTTGAAGCGTGTGCCCTGAAAGCTTGTATGAGAAATCTATTGTGGTTTTACGTCGAGTGAATCGTAGTACGCTACACTTGTCAGGTTTGAATGACATAAGCCATTTAGATGACCACTTCTCGAGGATCTTCAGGTCCGTTTGGAGAGTTCCACAGTCATCCGATGAGGATATGGGATTGAAGACCACACAGTCGTCTGCAAACAAGCTGACTCTGCATTTAATTCCGTCCGGAAGGTCGTTAACGTACATCAAGAAAAGAAGTGGGCCGAGAACTGTGCCCTGAGGCACTCCTGATAGAACCTCTGCTGGTTTGGATGATGTTCCTTGGATAACAACAGTCTGTTGTCTTTTAGTGAGAAATGAGGAAATCCATTGGTGGAGTGATCCGTTAATACCGTATTGGCTGAGTTTGTGGAGTAATCGGCGATGTGGGACTGTGTCGAAAGCTTTAGCAAAGTCCAGGATCACTGCGTCTACCTGGTTGGTGTGTTCATTTGCCTCCCAGATTCGATGAACGGTGGTGAGCAATTGAGTCTCACAGGATCGTCTGGCCCTAAATCCATGTTGAGCATTGCTTAAGGCGTTGAACTTGTCAATATGATTAATGACATGACTGTATATTACATGTTCCAGGACCTTGCAGCAGACCGATGTCAACGATACAGGCCGGTAATTAGCAGGATCTGTGCGGCTTCCTTTCTTGAATACAGCAGTAACATTTGCACTAGTCCATGCAGCTGGGAGCTTCCCTGATGAAATACTCTGATTAAATAACCGTGTCAGCACTGGAGCAATTTCCGATGCACAATTCTTGAGGACAAATGGGTGAATACCATCCGGTCCAGGAGCCTTGTGAGGAGAGAGCTGACTAAGAAGCTTCAATACCCCGTCTGCATGGACTATGAGGTCTGGTACATTTGGTAATTTGTTACCATTCAACTTGGGTAGACTAGATGAGGTATGGCGTTTCTCTTTAGTGAAGACAGATTTGTACTGGTTGCTAAGGGCTTCCGCCTTGTCAAGGGCTGAGGTGACAAGCTGGTTTCCGTTCCAGAGGGCAGCAATGCCGCTCGAGGTACGACGCTCAAGGACTTTCCTTTGAGTTGATAAATTGATGCAAGCCTTGCCTTCCGTCGCGCTGGTTGAAAGACATTTCGTAGAGGTTATTTGCTAGCCCTCTTCGCTGTTTGAATGACGATAAGCAAAGGTTACTCGCTGGCCCCGCATCTCGTACTTCAAGAGCAGTTTCGCAGAGCAATTCTCAAAGGGGGAACTCTTGCTGTGCGAGGCTCGTCTGCTCAGAGTACTAGTCTAATCAACACCTGAACTGCTCAGAGTGCTACAGGGTAATCAACATCTGTCAAACCCATGCAATTATCATGTGCACCATCTCGACTCCTGCTGCTACCTGCTTATTAACACCTGAAAAAGTAACAATCTATTAAACACACATTAAAGCATGGTGCACATAATGAACTTACACAATGAAGAAGCGAGTGGGCTGTGAGCCTGGCTGACGAAGATCCCAGATCTTGAGCTGACCGGCAGAGTTGACCGTGATGACCTCATGTTGCTTCAGGTGGGTCAGAGCGTTGATGCTGCAGCTGTCCGCATCATCTGTCAAAAATAACAAGAGAGAATTTTACAAAATAATAGTACAGCTTCAGTCAAACCCGTCATAGCAGCAACCTGCCCACAGCAGCCAACCTGTCTTAGTAGTCACCTGTCTATAGCAGCCAACCTGCCTATAGTGGCCACCAAACGCAATCCCCTGTACAAGTGTCATGGAATCTGTCTTTAGCTTGGTCACCAGGATGTGTTAAAGGGGACCACCAGGCAAAGAACAACACATTATTATATGTTTTGGTACCGTTTTGTGATATCAAATAGATACCCAACATTTTGCAAAGGGTTGTGTAATTCATAAACAAAGCAATTAATTTCCACCACTTACGGAACCACTGCTATTTCCTGGTTCCATACGGGCCAACCATTTGCGAGTGCGCCAATGCTATTCACGCGTACGTTTGTAAACAATAGATTCGTTCTCTCTGCACACATTGCAATTCACCGCACACATCGCAGTCTTCGCAATTCAGACCGCATGAACGCATGCTTTAGAATGGTGATGCGTTTCCAATTATATATTTTTTTATGGAAACATATTTTTGTGAACTTGTTGATGGAATGGAATACTAAAGATGTTACCTTTCTTTAATAAGAATATTATTGTTGGGTGGTGGTACCCTTTAAGTGGCAACTTGTCTTTTCACTATACACAGGTTTTTACTGTGTATCTATATGATAGCATACAAGATGATACAGACATGATACTAAGATGATAGTGTCAGTTGTTGAGTTACCAACAAAGTCTGTTTTTCTTTTTTGCGTATGTGTGATGCCCACAGAGACCTAGGTTTTTAAGAATTTCCAAGTTTCTTATTATTAAAGGGATCTAGTAACTTTGTTGACATGTGCAAAAAGTGATGAGTGTTTGATACAATGTATATTATTGTTATCTAATATGTCCACTGGGAGTTGTGTGAAAATGTCAAGTTAAATGGACGTTATATGGCCGAGTAATGAGCAAAAATGCAAAGTGATATTCACTAACTCATTTCACTCACTTTGTACACGATTTTGATGATCCGTTGGATAATTCAACATCTGAACACTTCAATCGTAAATATCTTCTTTTTTTTTAAGGAAATTTGAAAAACCGATACCTGTCCCATGATTTTTTTGTTAATACGAATGCAACAAGATATGATGGAACCGCTAGAATTCCAATTGGATTTTGAGGATTTGGACAATGTTACTAAGTCCCTTTCAGAAAATAATGTACCATATTAATAATGGACACCTCACTTCATTGGTAGCAGGGGTATATATAAATGGTCTTTCTATGGACCAGTACTAAGGGTTTATAACCGTGTAGGGTACTGAGACTGGGTACTAACATTATAGCTCCTAAATCTGGTACATTTGGTATATCAGTTTACTTTGGATATTTAGTTTGTAGATTTTGATCTCAGCAAGTTAAAAGTTGTTTTTAAAAAATCTCATTATTGAGGGTTAAAAATTATACAAATTTCAAATACTAACCGACAGTCCTGATTGGTTGTCTGTAGTCAAGTCACATGACATTGATTCTGCTATCCTCCCTGCGTGTTGAGATATCTGTGCCATTGACTGCTATACATGTGCTGCAGTTATTTTTTTAGCTTATTTACTTTGTTTCTTGAAATACGTAAACCAATTTCAAATACTAACCGATAGTCCTAAATGGCTGTTTCAAATACTAACCGATAGTCCTGATTAGTTGTTTGATATAACACAGGACATTAATTCTGCCATCACTGCCGCATGTTGAGACATCCATGTCATTAACTATTTTGCATAGATGCAATCACCGATTGTTCGACTGACTAGAACCATTCTTTTTCAAATTCAGTATGCTATTTTGAAACCGTACTCCCTAGAATATTGCTATTTTCAAACCCTAAAATAAGGTAGAATAATAGAATAAAGAATTTTAAAATACTAACCGATAGTCCTGATTGGTTGTCTGTAGTCGAGTCGCAAGACATTGATTCTGCCGTCCTCTCCGCACGTCGAGACATCCGTGCCGTTGACTGCTATACATGTGCACGCACAGCGATCCTGATTGTGATGGTGAATGCCCTCCCATTTCTGAGAAGGAACAATCTCCTGGGTTGGACGCAAGCAAGAATTTAAAGTTTAAAATTTAAATTTAAAACAGTAAATTTGTTCAGCATGAAGTGAAGTGAGAAACAATGCTTTAGAAACTAGTAACTAGGTACTCATTCAGATTGTGATGGTAAATGCCTTCCCATTTCTGAGAAGGAACAATCTCCTGGGTTGGACACAAGTAAGAATTTAAAGTTTAAAATTTAAATTTAAAACGGTAAAATTTTTCAGCATGAAGTGATCTTTTTAAAGAGAAACAATGCTTTAGAAACTACTAACTAGGTACTCATTCAGATTGTGATGGTGAATGCCTTCCCATTTCTGAGAAGGAACAATCTCCGGGTATGGACACAAGTAAAAAAGTTACAAGTTTACAAAAGTTTGGTAAATATTTTCAGCATGAAGTGACCTTTTTAAAGAGAAACAATGCGTTAGAAACTACTAGGTACTCATTCAGATTGTGATGGTGAATGCCTTCCCATTTCTGAGAAGGAACAATCTCCTGGGTTGGACAAATTAAAGCTTACAACGGCTAATGCATGAAGTGTTCTAATGTTTTTTAAAAAGCAGTGGTTTGATAATATAATGACAACCAATAAGTAATCTGTATTTATATGCAATAGATTAGTGCTGTAGTCGAGTCCGAGCTCGAGACTGCTTTTGATGGTCTCGCGACTTGGACTCGGAGCCGGGTCACAATGTAATACAAATGGGAACATGCCATTTTGTTTGGGACTCGGGACTCAGAACTTGTGGACTCGACTACAGCCCTGCAATATAGATCAATACAGGAAAATAAAGCAAATAAAATGTTCTGAACGGGTTAATATTATGTTATTGACTTGGAATATGACTTTATTTATTTATCGAGAGAAAACAGTAACAAAATATCTTACCAATGTGCATTAGTATTCACGGCAAATTCATAATTTTATTAATGTTATTATCTCTTTCTCTAATTATATAATGTATATTGACACAAATTCTTTTTAACTCGTGATTTCGACTTAGCTATTTTGATGTTGGTAAATATTGTTGCGTTTTATTGTACATGCCACTGCAATTCAGCTTGTAGAGCTGCAAATGTGACATTTTGTTTGTTGAATAAATACCATTATTATTACTGTAAATGTTGTTATTTTTGCGCGATTAATATTTCGCGCTGAGCGACACAAAAATGCATTCATGGATTTTTTAATTCGCGGCCGAGCAAGTGTTCACACGCATTGCAAATCGCGCATTTATATTCGCGGACGCCGACATCAGCGCGAAATCCGCAAAAAATGAATGCACCGCGAACATTACCACGTTTACAGTATCATAATTAAGTGTCTGACCTGCTTTGACTTGTGGCACTTGTAGGCTTGGATGCTGCCACTGGAGGACGAGGCAAGGAACACTTCTTGGTTGGCAAACTGCAAAATTAAAAAAGAAACAAAATCACTTTAATACAAACTACATCCTGCCATCATTCTTTCACACAATTCACATTATCAGCAGACATTATTTAAAGACTTTGTTCTTAATTATAAATAAAGAGATCTCTCACTCAGTCAGGTTATGTTATTTCCCTAAATATTCTGCCATAACATTTATTATCATTGTTAACATACAGGCTTTATTCTACTGTGTACACAGTTCTCAACATTAGCACAAGCTCGCTGGCCTTGAAAAATAGCTGCAGGGCACCAAGTAAGGCTGTCGATTTCGGGTATATTTACTACCCGGGACTCGCGATAATTTTTCGGGCGAGTCCCGGGTACCCAAAATTTATAAATTTGTTGATTTCGCTATAGGCATGTCACGCCGCTGGGAAACATGTTCATTCAAGTGACAAAAATGCAGCGCATTTATGACAATAAATCATCTTATAAAATACAGCAAATTCGTAAATCAATTTTTTGCTTTTTTTCGGGATATCGAGTATCGATTTTTGCGCCCGGGACTCAAAATTTTTCGGCGGGACCCGGGTACCCGGGACTCGTCAACAGCCTTAGCACCAAGTATCATTGATCTTTAATTCTACTGGCCCAAATGGGCAACAAAATAACAGAATTGGCTATGTTTGTTTTTTTCTTCGTTTGGGGTAACCAGAATCAAGTTTTAGTCCACTAGAATTTGAACAAATCTGTTTTGACTTGCCCAAACGGGCAACAAAACAAACAAGTACATTTTTAACAAATTGGTTACACAAGTCTCCACACTAACTCCTTTTTGTACTAGCCCGATTGGGCAAGTAAATTCATTGCTTGCCCCAATATAAAATGTACTTGCCCTCTTACTTCTAGATGAGATAAACACATACACAATTACATTGTTCTCTCGTAGTTGAACAATTATTTAGTTGCCCAATTGGGCAAGCAAGCTAGACAATTTAGGACATTTTACTTGCCCGACATACATTTTTACTTGCCCTGGGCAAGCGGGCAAGTGCTAGTGTCCAGCCCTGGGTTACACTTTCAGTAGATTGATAGTTTTACTCACCTGAATGTCAGTAACATCACCGACATGTTTGAGCTGACAGAGTAAACTCGGCTCCTGCTCAGCTTCCCCTACTCCGTCAAGAGAGGGCGCACCTTTACCGCCGTTCTGCGAGACGTGATCCTGGTGCCACGGTGTGGATTTCTTGGACTGGATCTCAGGCACTTGCCACATGGAGATTTTGTTTTCCTGAATAGGGAAAAACATATATTTGTTTTTAAGTACAATTTAGAATACAATTTTAGCTCTAAAAGTAAAAAGGCTGGGCTATGATAGATCTTTCAAATACCAGAGGGGTGGGGGTTCACTATACCCCCTGCAACCCTGCAGATTTGGGCCATGAAAGGCCTGATCACCTCAACAATGTGCATGCATATCATTTTCATTTTTGTCATGGAAGTTTATGGGCACTAATGCAGTTTCGTACCCTTTTTTTTTTCTTTTTTTTTTTTCCCCCAACGCTTTATTTGTCTTTAAACTCAACTAAATTAGTTTGTATTACTCACTGCACTTTGTCCTTATCCCTCGATGGTTTGTTGTAATATTTTGGTCAATATTTAGCCCTTTTTTGGCGACTTTAATCGATGGCTTTGAAAGCGTCGCGGCACCAGCTTCGCGGTCGCAACAATCGAAATAGCGGGACTTCACGAGCAGCTAGCTATGCCGTTAGCAACCCGGTGACTTAATTGAACGTGGAGAGAGTACCGTACTCCTGTCGTACGTGCTCGCGCGCGCCGTACCGGTTACATCCATAGCTGAAGCGATGTATGGTGGCTCTAAATGTGGAACTAAAAAAAAACACAATCATACGGCCACCCGCTTGATCAATTGATTACGTTTCAGATTTATAGCCACCATACATATGGACGTAACCGGTACGGCGCGCGCAGGAGTGCGGTACTCTCTCCACGTTCATGTCAGCGCTAGCTAACGGCACAGCTGCTCGTGAAGTCCCGCTATTTCGATTGTTGCGACCGCGAAACTGGTGCCGCGACGCTTTCAAAGCCATCGATTAAAGTCGCCAAAAAAGGGCTCAAATGTTGACAAAAATATAACAACAGACCATCGAGGGATAAGGACAAAGTGCAGTGAGTAATACGAACTAATTTAGTTGAGTTTAAAGACAAATAAAGCATTGGAAAAAAAAGAAGAAAAAACGGGGTACGAAACTGCATTAGCGCCAGTTTATGCAACTAACTTTAATCGCACCAATTGTTTAAGAAATACCACTGAGTTTATTAGGTTATTCAGTAGTATTTTTCCAATACAGCTGTTGAGTGTTGTCATTCATTGTCATTTTGGAGGTAGTCCAAGAAGACTAAAGCAGAGACATTTACATTAACATTTGGACGGTTTTTTTTTACATGTCATACCTTTAGTCCTAGTCCATAGTGTACACGTTCTGTATCTAGCCACTTATCCACCCAAAAAACCCTCCAATTTGGTTGGAAATATTTCGGCTATTCACCTGAATTTTCACGACTAGGCAGATGTTTACTCTCTTTCTGCAATTGTGCTGTCCCAAATACGTTTACAAGTTGTAATTCTGGTAAAATTAACACTTTTCCGAGGTAAACACAGCCCGATGTTTGATGACCAAGAATTTCCGTAACATGCTATTCAACGCAATTGCACAATGTAGTATTGTATTCGCCGTGTATAGACATTTGCATAACACACGGCTCGCGAATATAATACCGTTGCATGTATAACCTGCACGCGCGCGCGCCGTATCCTCTACTGTATATTATATAGAGGATACGGCGCGCGCGCGTACAGGTTATACATGCAACGGTATTATATTCGCGAGCCGTGTGTTATGCAAATGTCTACACGGCGAATACAATACTACCATGTGCAATTGCGTTGAATAGCATGTTACGGGAATTCTTGGTCATCAAACATCGGGCTGTGTTTACCTCGGAAAAGTGTTAATTTTACCAGAATTACAACTTGTAAACGTATTTGGGACAGCACAATTGCAGAAAGAGAGTAAACATCTGCCTAGTCGTGAAAATTCAGGTGAGTAGCCGAAATATTTCCAACCAAATTGGAGGGTTTTTTGGGTGGATAAGTGGCTAGATACAGAACGTGTACACTATGCCTATGGACTAGGACTAAAGGTATGACATGTTAAAAAAAAACGTCCAAATGTTAATGTAAATGTCTCTACCTTTAGTCTTCTTGGACTATTTTGGAGGCATTTTCAAGCACACGCAAAGAGAGGCATTGATGAAGTTCGCGCACACTGTGCACTTGCTATATAGCAACTTTTCCAAAATGGATGCAAATGAAATGCACGTACTTGGATCCTGCGCGAACTTAGATGCCCTCACAATACTTAGTTTTCTATTGTCATGGTCATATTGACTTTGTCTTTGTTATGATAATTTCTACTTATGAATGTACACTGGTATTTGATTTGCTTTTCTTATCGACGTTGACGTCATCGAGTATTGTTATTAGTTTTGACACCATTAAAGTTAATTTTGTTATTGTTAATTATTATATTTTATTTTTATCATTAATCTATTTTGACTTTTGAGACCCCCTACAGTAAACATCTACAATGAAAACAAAGTAAACAGCCATTTTGTTAATTCGTGTAATTCGATATTAGTATCATGACTCACATCTTCTTATTATCTGATATTAGTTAGCGCTCATTGTATTTTACTATTAACAAATTCTACAACGGAGCGCTCTCTATAGAGAGCGGCTTCATATTGACCCGACATACAATCGAAATGCAAACGGTGTACATTACTATTCAGCGCATATACCTCCAAATTATAATTAAATTGGGAATGTGTTTAAAATACCGCGGAAAACTAAAAAAACTAACCTCATCATCGACGCTTCCCGTGACGAATGCATTGGATAACTGAATACCTTTGTAGGGAGATGGCTGCCATCGAACTTTACCAACTTTTTGCGAGATGAATTTGATGATTACTTCCATCTTAGTTTCGGTTTCCTCTCTTTGACTTGAAAGATAGCGCGCATAAATGAAAGGACGCCCGCTTACGTTTAAAACAAGAGATCTTCGTTTTGTGGTAGAACCATATAAATTCAATGGGTAGAACCTTCCGCGTCGTTTTTGTTTATATTATTTTGTTTAAACAGCTCTTTTTGAATGATAACAGGCTTTTTACTTAGTTGTTTGTAATTTTTGTATTCCTTTTGAGCATGGTGGAGTTATAATTATTAGTTTGTAATGTAATGGTGCAGGTTTTGATTACTAAAATTCAGTTTGACTAAAACTGTACTGTCTCTACCAGAACTCAACTATCCCTTTAATGTATAGTTTTAACAATATAATGATAATTAAAGCATAAAACAGTGTATTTACCCATACAAAATAACAAAATTAGTGATCAGACAATTGTTAAAACAAAGGGGAAAGCCAACAAATAGCACAGGTTGATAACGAGGCTGGATGAAATCAATAATATTTATGTTGGGGCAATTATTGTATACGGTAGACATCCTAGAGGCCTCCATAATGTTATAATATGAATTTTTATTTTTAATTGAATTTTATTTTCTACTTTCATATACACATACAAATACAGTATACACATGTACAAATTAACATAAATCATTATTCTTATATTGTAAGTTTGAAAAAAGGGGAAGAGAAAATATATGGGAATGGGAGGATCATCAGAAAAATTACAGTGAACTATTATGACACTAGCATTAAAATAGATAACGAGTATAGAAGAGTACATGTATACATCTAGATGCAAAGGCGTAATAATGCTATCATTTTATTATGCACTCGAGGGGGAAAAAATAATGCATTATGCAACAGGCAATAGTTTTTTTAGTTATATTAAAGTTTTGCTAACACTGAGACAGTCAATTTACGGTTGTTTATGAATTGCATGCGAATGTATCTCTAAAAAAATCATTACATTTCTTTGGCATTCTAAACATGTTGCGGGGTAGTATAATTGCTCTACATTCTAAAGATTGATACAAAAATACTATAGTATGACGGGAAGGCTGTGAACCGAAGGCTTTTCAGGGGAATGATTTCAATCAAAAACAACACTCAAACTGTGTGTTTTTGTAATGCGTGGTCCTTTTCCACTAAGTTATTCAGGCATACCGAATCCTAATCCATTTTCTTATTTATAATGAGTTCATAATATGGTTGGTTTGGCACGATTTTTGTTGCACAACCACGTTCCACGTATGATAAGGTAGCGGAGATACCTAAAATTTACAGTAGTCTAAAATCCACACATTATAGAGGGATCGTGAGACTCATATTTCGGACCTGGCATTTCAGACGAAATAAATATGGATTAAATCGCCTTTGTTATGACATATACAAGCACGGTAAGTGACGTGACTCAATGTGAATACTAAATAATATCCTGTTGTGTTTGCGGTATAGGTTTTAAATTAACATAGTTTCGTTCAGCAAATATTTTAACGAAAGTTCGAAGTAAAATCACATGAGATCCGTTTGTTCAGCTTACAAGAATTTGTTTACTCTTTTCCTTAATGGAACCTGGCCCCATATTCATAAAACCCTGTTAGCTTATATAGTTCCCTGCTAAGCGTATTTCAAAATGATACCGTTTATTGAACAAACAGTTTTCCCAGTCCCCAACTACATGTATATATGGGTTAGCTGGTAAAACCTTATACATTCCGACTAAGTAAACCCTAGTTAGCAGCTAAAAGAGATAGTGTGTTGAATTCTTAGCAACTTCATCAAAAATAGACATAGCAAGGAAATATGCTAGCGAGCTTCCATAGGCCAAGGTGCATAATATGCATGGACCTATTCACAAAGTCAGTGCATGAGGATTTTAAACGCCCGAAGGGAACGGGAAACACCCGTTATTTCGCACCCGTTGTATTGTATGTACATGTATAATGATCACCAAATATCAAAATCATGATAGTGTATCATTTTTAAAGTATTACAAATGTACAGTAACTGACTACATGTGCATTGTAATATTACAATTGCCGACTCCCACGCATTTTCTTGATTAAAGGGATGCCTGCTATAAAGACGGTGTCTAACTCCACGAAAATTACTTGGAGCTTCTTCGTTTCTCTTCTACCGTGTTGTTTAGCTTATGGTAAGAGAAGAATAAAATAGGGTTAGATACATTTATTTTAAAATGCCCCTTTAGTATGACGCAGTGGCGTAATGAGCAAAAACTTTTTTGGGGGCTAAACTCAATCCGCATCACCACCGGATATTGCGAGGGAGCGAATCGACTGAGCGGGGGGAGGGTGTGGGAGGGGGGGTGTCCCCCCTCCTATGGTAGGGAGCTTTTGCATTTTTGGACTTGAAACTGTGCAATCTGGTGCATACCTGGAAAGGAAATTCTGACTTGACGACATGTACTATAATGTGCGTTAGTGCGTCATCATCGTCATGATTCTTAACCAGAAGAGGTTATGATTGATTCATGAAGAAAAACAAAAATGCACCCCCAAAATAATATTCGCAAAGTGACATATTCAGTTCAAACAGTGCATCAAAAGAATTTTTAATGACAAAACAACAAAAAACATTGTATTCCAGACGTATACAAGACCGATTCCCGAGGGAGCAAAACAATAACCGAGAGGGGGAAGGGTGATGGGAGGGTGTGATGGTCGGTGGTTGCATGGTAAAGGTGCTTTTGCAATGTTTTAGTTGAAATTATGCAATCTGGTGCATACTTGGGAAGGAAATTTGACTTGACATGAAGTAAAATCTTAGTTTTCTTGTCTAAAGAAATACTCTTTTCTTTCAATCACTGTTAACGAATTAGATACAAGCCATGATTTAAATGTATTTGGGGTAAGCGCCCCCAAGCCCCCCCCCCCCCCCCCCCACACCAGTACGCCAGTGGTATGACGATATCTATCATTCAGCTCAAGAGCGTTAATGAACGGTCATAAACCTCATAAACGTCATACAGTATAATTTGTTGTAAAAGCTGACGCATATTTTCGCTTTTTTTTTTTAACCAGGAAAGCAGTGTTCTTTTTTTAATGAAACTTTCACACATCATTCGAACATTATCTTACAATGATTTTGGTACATGATTGAAGTCTCAAATGTCATTTTGGGCAATATATGACACTTTACAGGTGCACCTTTAACAGCAGAGCGATGTTTTCGATATTAGGGAATTAGTAACATATAGTCAAAATTCTCGACTTACTTAATTGGAACTCTATAGCGGAATTCTTACATACCTCATTGTATTTGTAATGCCAGTATACGCATGGAACAGCTTTATGATTTCCAAATTGCTCTTTCTTTATAAAGATATGCTACGTATCACCATGTATTGAAGTGTTCAGCTGTCTAACTATCTATTGGATAATTATAACTGTGCACAATCTCTTGCATTTTGTGGCTAATTACTCGGTCAAATGACATACATTAACCATGCCATTTTTTACACATCACTTATATAGTGGACACACATAAATACAAACTTTATCAACCATTTGCCAGTTTTTGCACATGTCAACAAATTACTGTTTTGAAGATAACATGTCGCACAACCTGAACATGATAACTGAGTGAGTGAAAGTGACGGTGGGCGTACAAATGCATATTATGTTTTGATGCCACTTGCCAGATATGTCGTTTTCCCTTGCTTCAACAAAAATGATCTGTTTAAAAAGTTGGATCATAATCTGAACAAAACTAGTTTTGCTAATAACAAAAGGGTATTTACTTTTACTCGGATGTGACGTTTGTCTGTATAATGATGTATTATACACATACTTGGGTGACTAGTCAAACTTCCTGAGAGGGTGGGGTGCAACTACAATGGCTAGTTACCCATCTCGTATGGATACGCCTTTGTCACACTTCAACAACAATGAGTTGTTAAAAAAGAGCCTTTTTAGTCCAAACATCCCCCATAATTACCTTATTGTATACATCACACACGATAATTATTATTGGTTTGGCCATGCGCGACTACGCGACGCCGTGCGTGTGAACATACGATCATGTTTTACAGTGTTTGGCTCTGAGTCTTTTCGAAATCGCATAAATAAACGTCGCTCACAGTGCGTACAAACATAATGGGTGATTGACTCACCGAACATTTTTATTATGAATGTGATTTAGAGCGCAATATGGATTTAGATGCCACATACATTGGATATGCATGTATAACTTGTAGTAATTTGCATATTAAAGGCATTATATATAACAATGAGCGTATATTTTGTAACTTTCTTTGTTTTTTGCTTTGTTTTGTTTTATGGAAATATGGATTTCGGCTGTTATGTCTAGTTGTATAAGTGGTATAAGTGCATTATAATGAAAGATAATATTGGCTAAAATTATGTTATGTAAAAAATATATTGTTGATGTCGCTAGAACCATGCAAAAATGAAACAACAGGGCTTGTCCGGGAATCGAACCCGGGGCCTCTCGCACCCAAAGCGAGAATCATGCCACTAGACCAACAAGCCTTCGTGATTTACCAAACATGGGGTTGTTCTTAATAAGTTAAGTTATCTCAATTAAGTGTATATGTATGTAAGGTTTTTTATAATTTATTTCGAGCTGACTTATTATTCTAATCATATTTTGCATGATATAATACATTTGCTCGTTATAACTCTGACATTTGCAGTAACCATTATTTTAAAAAACGGTCTTTCTTTATTCTTTTTTTTTTTGCTCGCTCTTATAATTATTAGCAAGTGAACCAACAACACAACAGTGAAAAGAATATATGCACCCAAGTTTGCTGCAAACTCGCGATAAAATTTGAGAAAAGTTGTGTCATCAGGATGTTGTAATTAAGTACGTGTTGGCCCTAAAGCCTATAGATAGGTATCTTTTTTAAAAATTTTCTTATTTGCTGGACTGTGCTAGATCAATGTGTAAATTGTCACTGTGAGTATCGTGTAATGGCTTGTTGGTCTAGTGGTATGATTTTCGCTTCGGGTGCGAGAGGTCCCGGGTTCGACTCCCGGACAAGCCCCCCTTTTTATATATAGATGTGTGTGCTGTTTATTTTATAATGAATTACAAATTGTTATCATTATTAATACAACTATTACAAATTCAAGAGGATTACACAATAATACATGATTTACACAGTATATAAACTCAAAGGAAGGGAGAGACAGGAGGAATCTAATGCTTGGTCTGAAGTTTTAAAAAATAATTTCTAAACTTCGCTTTTAATAGGCGAAGAGATGTGTCGGGTTTAATTATCAGAATTCCTTTTTTAGCCATCTCGTTTTGAAATAGCTGGTTCTAATAATGTTAAATATTTCATCTTTATAATGTGGCATACACATACATTTTGAACAAATAAAATAATCAAATCAATTCAAATATCAAATTAAATAATTCGCTTTTCAGCGAATGTATCAAACATAATTATAATTAAACGAATTTGAAAGATTAACTGGTAACTCATCTGACCACCTTCACTAATGATCAGTAAGCGTTATGTGACGACGGCCTTCATGTTCATACAACCTTTATAGATGTATACCGCCATCTCTGGTTGTATAATAATAATAATAATAATAATAATACTAATAAATGTATACTGTATTTGTATAGTGCCTAATGCAGAACAGCCTCTAAGCGCATTATTATTATCCATGGTCAGTTGGTACAGTTCAGACCCTCACAATTATCTTGCACACATTCTCAACTCCCCGGGGAGCACTGCTGCAGCAGCTGCTGCAGGAAATAACAACAACTAAAACAAAATAACACTAATAACAACAATAAGTAATAACAGTCTAATAATGATAATTAGGCGGCTATTATCAATGTTGCTACTTAATTAAATAGAACCAAAACTTCTGCAACTAAGACAAGATCTCAGGGTAAAATAGTTATGTTGATATGAATAATAATTATGATAAGAAAGCAGTGCTGAAACTTGAAAAAAAAATGACAAGAACAGGGCTTGTCCGGGAATCGAACCCGGGGCCTCTCGCACCCAAAGCGAGAATCATGCCACTAGACCAACAAGCCTCCATATACTGTGTCTATACTTCAAGTATGTCGTTGTTTTTGTGGATACTTCACCAATCTTGGGCTTTATAATAGGGCTGTTAATAATAATGATAACATGCTAGCATTTATTAATTTGAAATCTATTATTCCTGGGAAAAACCTTGATAGGCCTCAAGGCCTTTGTTATTCCCCCCAACATTTTGAATACTGTGAACTGCAGCTCCCTCTTTCTTTTTTTACTATGTTTGAATGCATGTTTTTACCAAGTGTCTTAATTTCATTGTACATATTTTGTATTTTACATTGATTTTTAATATTTAGATGTGGAAAATAAACTTGACAAATAAACGTGACAAATAAAAAACTTAAAACTAACTTCAAAGTAAACTTGACAGAGCGCCATCAATGTACCCTTTCCAGAGGCGCGTTTAAGTCACGTTAGTCATCAGGTATACAGTTCAAACCCGTACAACTATCCTGTGAGCTATTGTAACTCCCTGGGGAACATATAGCCTACGCTGCTTTTCAAAAGTGCTACAAGCTTATTAACAACTGACCATGCAGGTATCTATTTATACTCTGTTATGATTATAATCATGTAATAATATGGTGCAGCCCCAGCATTAGCCTACGCTGCTTTTCAAAAGTGCTACAAGCTTATTAACAACTGACCATGCAGGTATCTATTTATACTCTGTTATGATTATAATCATGTAATAATATGGTGCAGCCCCAGCATTAGCCTCTTGACAAGGCATGTCTCGTCTGAGCGGAGTTGAATGCACGGTATAGTATGCATTATGCAGGAACGACTGGACAGCGCGGCTACCCTGCACAATCAATTGCCGAGAAAGAGGGGATCGCACGTGAATTCATCACTCGCCAGATAGCCTCCATCAGGCGTTCAGTCGTTCCTGATCCTGCATGCAGCGCAGCCATTGCTTGCTTGAGACACGAAGCCTTGTTAAAGGCTACCCCAGCATCAGTCCTGCCTTGTACGCAGGTAATTGTGTCAATGAAACGTACGTACACGATTGGTATTTACTTGACTTTGAGTGAATTTATTAAAACAAAATAATTTAATTCAAATCGTAAAAGCATTTTATCAAATTATGTTCAACTAACTGTTACACTAGATCGCGGTGTTAGTATGATAACTACGATTCAGAGCGGCCATATTGGCAATTAGATATATATCTGATCATTCCTGTTGGCACAATTTATTTTCACATCACTGAACTCTATCGACGTATAGGCCTCAAATTATAGTGTTATACTCATTTGATTTTTAGCGAATCTCATTAAACCACAAATATATAGCCTACTTCATATTTATTAAAGCAAAAATATAATTTTCCACCTCACTGAAATAAATTATACATCTGCCAAGGAGTTTATAATATCCATATGATTTTGAACGAATGTAATTATTATGTATAAATCGTTTAAATTACTGCAAATTATATACACATCACTCAAAGCTGATTTTTAGCGAATTTCGTCGAACTATAAACTGGATAAATTATTCAGCTGGGAATTTTATTCACGCCACTGACCAAGATAAGGGTGTGCGCGATAAAAAAAAAAAAAAAAAAAAGGAATACTTTATTCTTGTCACCCGAATATTTCTCATTATATTCATCGAAATGTCTGTGTAAAAGCGATTATGGAGGAAAGTATGAAACATCCAATATTGTATTGCTCTGCAATGACAAATATCTCCGCATCAATTCCGTAGATAATCGACGTAAATTTGATTTCAGTGAAATTCTCTGAAATGCAATCATGCATGCGTGATTAATATGAATTTAGATGAATGTATAATCATCACGCCAGTATTATTCGAAGTGAAATAAATTGGGAAAGAGGGAGGGCCTGGGATAACTGAACTCAAGTGTGTTTGAATGTATGAAGAAAATAATATACGAATCATGTATTATGGTATCTCAGGATAAAGATTAGTCTGCTATGAGTATTCGTTTAATCAAACTATATCAGCTTACTCGTTCGTAATATATTTTAGCATTATAATTATTGTCACTCTTAGCATAATTATTTTTATTGTGACGATTTTGAAAGTAACTGCGTTTTTTTAAATTCCGACCATGCCATTGGCCCGGCGTTTATGTTACCTAGGTAACGTGAAATTATATTTTACATGACATTTTCTGACATTTAATATAATAATCATGAACTTTAATTGAACCACGTAGGTTTGAATGCGATATTAAAGTCACATGCACTCGGTATCCAATAATATGTAATGGAAGTGTAAGAGGATGACATCGATGTATGATCTAAAGAACTCATAATGGGTTTTTTAAGAAAGAGAAAACGAGTTTATAGCCATTATTTTTGTACATACAAAATTATACCAAAAAGGCAAAATGATGAGTTTGCTTTTGGGAACGTAGTAAACATATTGAATGAGCAAACAATTAGATATTGACATTTTTACTAAAGTAAACTATTGACAACAGCCATATAGAGAACATTTTGCACGGAAATAATTGTGAAGCCTAACATTTTTACGGGTTTTCTCCTAAAATAATGAGGTATTTGTATGGGCGCACGTTAAGCCAAATCTGAACATGAACGTTTCTTATTTTAGTAGCAATTCTCCTTTTTTTTCTCATTAAAACAAAGCAGATGATCCTTCATACTGCATTTTCTAAATTTGTAGCCCTGAAGCCATCAATAATTCTTTATAACTTTCATGTTTGATATATTAAGGTTTAATCCAGGATAATTTCGAGAGAAACCCAGCAAAAATCAATCACGTCATCAGACACTACAGAATTAAATGAATCCGTATAAATGCTTCGATAATTGTTGTTCATTCATTATTGAACAGTTGAACAAGATGAAGATACCACACCCTTATTGTTTTCTGTGTTGGCGGCGCAAAAGGGGGATAGACATAGACCACAGTTTAGAATCAAAACTAAAAAAATGGTGACCAGTGTTGTCGCATCCCCATGCACGCTTGGTGATCTTTAACTGCCCCAGATAGTCTTTGTCTGTGAGTAAGACGTGTGCTTCTGTGTGAACGCGATCCCAGGAGGAGTCTTATCTCGATCCAGGTATAATGTACATATCGCCGCAAGAATCAGAACAAATGACCTCCAAATAAAAACGAATAATTAAAATAAATATCAGCATGCTGAAGGGAGAAATAAGGTAAATGCATATTTGAACGCGGACATCGCGGTGTTTATTTTTAATATGTATCTATTAATAAATTTACCTAAGTAAATAAAAGCCGATTTAATACGTTGTGTGTTTTTTGTTGTTCGACTGTCTTATTCCACGGTGCTGGGTGATTACGGGACGTAGATTTTACGGAAAGATTTGACTTGACCTAATTCTCGGGATAGATTTACAGACAAAAAGCACCTAAAGAAATGCGAGTTCGGGGAGACTCTATTTATAATGTTTAATCACGGAATATTATAGGTTGTATTATTTCTGCCAATATATAATATGAATGCGGACAATAATTATGGCGTCAATTCATGTCTCCCTCATATTCCACAACGGGGGTCCAACGTGTGACGTGTGAACCCCCACAGTGGTGGTCTTCTTTCCATATATTATGTCGTTGCATGAACATGATGAATGAGGCGATCAAACAACTAATAACAGCGAATAATCGAAATTATTGTCAAAATGATGGCGGAGCTCGAAGAAGAGGAAATCAAAATTACATCGCGGAAAATCACATACCAGCATACCCAAATACATATCTGTTGATATATTATTTATTTTTCCTCATTGGCGGTAGACGAAGGTCAGACATAATATGTGGACGCATGTTTAGTCTTATCGACCCGTTTCTCATCATAAATCAGACTATACACCAACTGAAAAGAAGAAGGGGAAAGAAAAAAAAAAAAAAAAAAAAAATCGAAATTAATTTTTAAAATGCTGGCGGGGAGGAGAGCAATTAGTATGCTATCGTGGAAACCATATTCGGTATGCGTTTAATACCAAAGGGCAAAAACAAAAGGGGCATCTGTGATGGTAATAAAAATGTTTTTAAAATCTGCAATTAACCTGGCGATGGGGTGTCAGACAAGATGCTGTGTGGACGCATGTCTAGTCTTCTCGACCCATTACCCACATGGATCGGACAATAATCACCTCAAGAAACAAAAATAAGCGAAGAAATGTCAAAATGCTGGGGGTGAAAGGAAAATAATTAATATTTCATCATTGATATCATGGCATTCAACCGCGTTACCAAAATGCAAAGAAAGACAATTTTAAAAGGGACATGATTTTAAAGAGCTTTATTATTCACATGCATCCAGCAGCGTGGTGGTGGTTGTCAGACATATATGTGAGAACGCATGTCTTGCCTTCTCTTGACCTATTTACTAGCATGGATCGGAACAAATTATTCTATAAAAGCCTGAGGAAAGAAGAAGAAATTAATATTTAATCGCGGAAATCGCGGTGTTTTTTTTTTGCGCCAGCATGAGATTCCGAAAATAAATTGTGTTTTATTTTGATTTCCTCCTCTTTGCCGTCGGTGGTCTGTAAATATGTCATCTTAAAAACAACAAAATGCTTAGGACTTTAGATACTCTTTATAGCTTTGAAATGCAGATTGGCTGTATACACAAAATGATCATTAAAGGGGCTATGTAATGCGAATACATGTTGACTTCTATTTATCTGTATTAGTGTATACATCAAATATTTGTAAACTGCTTAACAAAAATATGTTTTGTTGATTTTAGATATTTTTGCAATTATTTTGTTCATCTTGCTATGGCAAGCCTAAGCCCCACCTCTTAAAAAAAACTCTCTAGAGTGAAATGTTGTATATGACCTCATCTGTCAATCACAACTCAGTTACTTGTAAGATGAACAATGCACCTTCGCCCAGGCTGAGCGCCTGCTCACAATAGTATCACATCTTTGAATACACTTCCAACCCACACAATTTCAATTTCAATAGCAGTTGCTAGATGTATGTCAGAAAACCTCAACCGTCATGAGGACAAGAAAAGCACTGATAAGCTATTGACATCACTGGTCAGCTTACATTAGATGGAAAAGGAGAAGGACAAAAAGAATATGCACACAATAGCATGCCCTGCATGCTTCCATACAATAGCTTGTCAGTGCCTTTCTTGTCATAATGATGGTTGGGCTTTCCTCACATACCAACTGCTATTGAAATTGAAAACGTGTTAGTAGTGTATTCAATCATGTGATACTATTGTGAGCAGGCGCTCAGCTTTGGTGAAGGTGCATTGTTCATCTTATAAGTAACCGAGTTGTGACTGATAGATGAGGTCACTTGCAGAATTTCACTCTGGAGACATTTTTTTTATGGGCGTTCCCAATTTGAATTTTCAAGTTGATTTCTTGTTTCATTGACTTTTCTATATATTGAAACAAATATTATTGTAATTGGAATCCACGTGAAAAACTATCCCTGATAAGCATAAGCTACAAAATGTTTTTAATGTGATTTCCAGGACATAGAGCCTTTAAAGGGGAGTCAAACGCGGCAGTATCGCTTACTGTTACTGATACGTGCATAATTCCCGTCACTTCTAGTCGTATTATTTCCTCTTGGGTATCACTAATAATAGAAATACTCATTTTTTGTTTTGTTTTTACCAATTAATATTTCATCATCTGTTTTGACTGAACATTAGAGGCTGCCATATGTTCGCGCATAATTGTGCGCATAATTAATAGGCGGGCTCCTGGCCAAATTTGTATAATCCCATATTTATTTAGTAAAAATTATATTCTTTCACATTTTTTGTGGGGCGTTTCCTACAAATGTCATTTACCTTTAATTTAAACATATTATATATATTTTTTTAAATCTTCTCATATTCGAACAATCTCATATTTGGAATGCAAGACGATGGGCATATCTTGTCATATTTTATCTATCGTTGATTCGTTTCACAATATTGTTAATGGAAATGTGAACAAACATATGAATAGAGAAGCCAGCCAGTTATTCGTAATGAATTATTGTTGTTGACTTGGTTTGCGTATTATATACGTACTCCTACTCTGAAAATCTAGATTTAGAATGAAGCCAGACAAGTGTCAAGCTATTTTCCAAGGTATTCGTTTTTTACACCAACTCAGATTAATTTTGATTATTTTATTTGTTTGTTGTTTTCAAAAGGAAGGACAAACAAGAAATGCAGCGTGCGCCGTAAATATGCGGGTGGGGGGGGGGGGGGGGGGGGGGGGGCAAAAAAACCTTAGGGGGCAATACCGGAAGAAATGCAGTGTTACTAAGCATATTAAGTGTGAACGCACGGTGTGGACCTATAGTGTGGACCATGCTTAAAGCGGTAGTACAGTTTTGGTAAGGCTGAGCTTTAGTAACCAAAACCTGCATAATAACATTTCAAACTAATAGTTGCTAACCATGCTCGAAAGGTATATACAATTACAAACAACTAAGTAAAAAGCCTGTTATCATTAAAAAAGAGCCATTAAAACACAAGAGGGCGCTCTCTAAAAAAGCATTGGTTTCAACCATTTTTCATACAAAATTATGCACGTCATGTTTTGTTGAAATAATGATTATAGAGAGATCATCAACAACTATTTAAAAACCTCTTTTGAACATTTTTGAAAAGTGTAAGCATTTAATTAAAAAAAGAATCACCGAATTAATCTGGGCCCCAGATTTATTTCGATCGGATATATTTATGGATATTTCAGCCGTTTCTTAACCGATTTTGATCAAATACGTTTATTCTGTCATTAAAATTGCATGCTCTTTAAAATTTTACACTCAGTTTTTCATTATCTCACAAAAAAATTATTTCATGCAGCGCCCCTTTAATGTAGTACACTGTCGATGCGTTCACATTGTGATGGGTGTCAGCACTATGAACATGCTCCAGTTTCATGTGTGTTTACATTGTGGTCGACATCGTGATACACCCTGTATTGACATTATTGCACACTGTATATACACACTGCGTTCAAACTGCGACACATTGTGTTCACACTGCGTTCACACTGCGACACACTGTATTCACACTGCGTTCACACTGCGACACACTGTTCACCTTGTAGTCAAACTGCGACACAAAGTGTGTTCAAATTGAATTCACGCTGCGACACACTGTGACACGTTGTTCACATTTTAGTCACACCGCGACACAAAGTGTGTTCAAATTGTATTAACGCTGCGACACACTGTGTTCACACTGCGTTCACAATGCGACACACTGTGTTCCCCCTGCGTTTATAATGCGACACAATGTGTTCACACTGTGCACTACAGTGTATTAACACATGCTGAAGCACACTGCGTTCACACTGCGACATAATGTGTTCAAACTGCGACATAATGTGGTCACACTGCGTTCACACTGCGACACACTGTATTCACACTAAGTTCACACTGCGACACCCTGTTCACATTGTAGTCTCACTGCGACACAAAGTGTGTTCAATTTGTATTCACGTTGTGACACACTATGATCACACTGCGTTCACAATGCGACACACTGTGTTCACCCTGCGTTCACATGGGACACACTGTTCACATTTTTAGTCACACTGCGACACAAAGTGTGTTCAAATTGTATTAACGCTGCGACACACTATGTTCACACTGCGTTCACAATGCGACACACTGTGTTCCCCCTGCGTTTATAATGCGACACAATGTGTTCACACTGTGCACTACAGTGTATTAACACATGCTGAAGCACACTGCGTTCACACTGCGACACAATGTGTTCAAACTGCGACATAATGTGGTCACACTGCGTTCACACTGCGACACACTGTATTCACACTAAGTTCACACTGCGACACCCTGTTCACATTGTAGTCTCACTGCGACACAAAGTGTGTTCAAATTGTATTCACGTTGTGACACACTATGATCACACTGCGTTCACAATGCGACACACTGTGTTCACCCTGCGTTCACACTGCGACACACTGTTCACATTTTAGTCACACTGCGACACAAAGTGTGTTCAAATTGTATTAACGCTGCGACACAATGTGTTCACACTGTGCAATACAGTGTATTAATACATGCTGAAGCACACTGCGTTCACACTGCGACACAATGTGTTCAAACTGCGACATAATGTGGTCACACTGCGTTCACACTGCGACACACTGTATTCACACTAAGTTCACACTGCGACACCATGTTCACATTGTAGTCACACTGCGACACAAAGTGTGTTCAAATTGTATTAACGCTGCAACACACTGTGTTCACACTGCGTTCACTCTGCGACACGCTGTGTTCACCCTGCGTTCACGATGCGATACACTGTGTTCACACTGTGAGTATTAACACATGTACGTTGAAACACTCTGTGCTCACACTGTGACACGCTGTGTTCTTCCCAGCAAGGTTGCTGAGCTACACACCCCATTCCTGACTGATTTACTAAAGCGTGATTATAATTTAGATAATTATATTCGCTATCTAAAGTAGATATCAAAGAACTACTAAGGCCGGCTGAATTTGATTATAGGCTATTCTTCACGGAGAGATGATCAGATTAACTTGATGATTCCGAGTGTGCAACAAGCGTGATGATATTTCAGAATTCCTTTTTCATGTGTAATTGGAATTTGATGACATTTGATTTTACTGGGCCAAGATCATGCTTCATGTAGCGCGATCTGATTATAATCACAATGTTCATTATCTGGATAGCCGTACATGCAGTGGCAAATGAGGGCTTCTCGATTGGGGGAAGAGGGTAGATTCATTTAATTTTTATCACAATCATTTTAATATCCTAACCATTCATTTGTTACCAGTGTTATAAAATCTTGTAATCTGTGATCTGGTAACAATATACATGTATTTTAATCTATATAATTTATGTCCTTACTAGTGGCATAGCGCCCTTCCGCAACGCCGTGCGTTCGCGCATAGGATCCTATATTCAGTAATCACTTGTGCTCTGAATATCTCAGATGAGTGTATTATCGCATAAATAAATGTCACTCACAGTGCGTACAAACATATTATGCGTGATTGACTCATCGAACAGTTTTCCAGTGATCAGGATTTATCATGGGGCAATATGGATTTAGACGCAGCAGACATTGGAGATAATATATAGATTTTCTTGTTGTTATTTTATCACCTTCATTGAGGGGGGAGGGATGAATGCATACACACGTACACTCAAACACTCAAGACACACATTTACATTGGGGAGAACCCCTTTTTGTACTTCTTGTACCAGCTGAACAAATTTGCATCTCCCATTTTTACTCCATGCACTCTATATATATAATCAACGTGTTTGTTTAGTTTTCCCCGTCTTCTCTCTCATCTCCCCAAGGAATTCCCGAGATCTATTTACTTGGCTACCCGTCGTCAATGTATATTATTTAAAGATTGTCAGGCGTGGGAATGTAGAGGGCGGTATAAATAAAACATGCCTGAACATTCGTATTTTAAATATTAGGCTAGTTTGTAGCGCTTACTGAGCCAGTGTGTATTTCGCACCGTGCGCAAGGCGCTCGCAATATGGCACCGCGCATCTGATTTGCCACGGGCGTAGACATGTCATTGATACCCATTCAACTGGGGGGATGATCTATTCATTCATCCCCCCAGTTGAATAGGTATTACGTAAGTCGCTACGCCTGTGGGGATATAACTTAGCGTTTTTGCTCGTTACTCGGCCATATAACATCCATTTAGCGTGAATTTTTCACACTATAGTCGGAGGACATTTTGAATGACAAAACTACACATTTTTAACAACCATTCATCACTTTCTGCACATGCCAACAAAGTTACTAGATCCCTTTAACTCCCGAATTCTTGAATGGATTCCAATTTTCCAACGCTACCTCCCATTACTAATACTGCTCCGAAAAAATATTCAGGCTAATCATGTCTCCAGCTGATATCGACGCGATGCACTGGTGCGTTAAATGACTAGACACGGATTTGGACGCCTCTTCTGTGCTGGTATAAAACAATCATTAGGTTGATGTGCGTGAGGATCGTGTACACCGCGGTTTGCCATTTTGAACTAGGCTAGTTTGTTCGCACTGCATAAATATAAATAATAGATAGCATTTATAGAGCGCCATGTATCTAGGTGCCCTATTCAGAAGCGCATTATCACCCTTGGTCATCAGGTACAGTTCAAACCCGCACAATTATCTTGTGCACCATCTCAACTCCCAGGGGAGCATACTAGTCCAAGTTGCCCTATTGATGTAGAGCGCTATACAGTCTACTTTAACACCCGATCAAGTACCCATTTAGCAGCAATGTGGATACAATGCCTTGCTGAATGATCGACATACAATGATGGGGCATCGATTGGGTTCGAAATCGGGTCCCGAGATCGGAAGTCAAGCGCTTATCCGATCGTGCCTCAACACCTCCACAATATAAACTCCGCATATACACACTGATTCAAAGTGCATTGCGCACCGTGCTCAAGGCGTTCGCAAGATGGCACCATGCACGTATATTATGATTTACGAATCGAATTCCTTTAAAATGTAACGAGACAAAAGGAAGGACAAAACATGCCAATATGGCGGTTTCCGTTTCGTGTCTATCGCGTTCTTTTAGTAAGTTATGCCTGTATTTTCATCGAAATTACAACATACACCATGTACACGTTACAAGACTAAATCTACCCGGACGTCGTTAAGCCTGCGTCACAAATCAAACGGACCCCGGCCGAATTTATAGACCACCAGAGAGTCACCGAATTTCAAACCGCCAAGGAGTTGAGCGTATTTTTCGCTACCTGTCACATATTGGACGGGGCTCGGGCGAACCCTTATATAGACATCAGTGATCAGAAAGCCGGCGCCCATCAGTAAACAAAAGGAGTCGGCCAAAATCGCTGAATTTGGGAGCAGGTTTCGGTGCCCTTCGAATGTCGGCCGACCCCTAAAAAACGCGGCGGAGCCCGCAGTGATCGAGCATATATACACCGGCCGTATTCTGGCGAAAATGCCCTTTTGAGCTCGCAGAGAAATCGGGCGGGCTCCGTTTTTTAATTTGTGACGGCCCCTTAGGACGCTACCCCGATTGTCCCGTCTTAAGAGGGAAGGTGTAGATTCTTACCCGGACGTCGCGACGTCTTGAGCTACCTCGCCATCTATTGCCGCGGACATTCGCCCGGCTGATGGTCAATTTACCGCAGCAGCGCAGGTTAAGTTACTCGAACATAATCATGCCCGAGAAGAGCAAGCCGAACTCTTGATTATACTATACGCTGATTGGTTAATGAATGGTCTTCGGGTGGAACGATATTGCGCGTTAATTGTAAAGTAACTTGCTCAGTACTTAATGTCCACAAATGGCGGGATGTCCAAGGCATGACAAGCAACGGGAAATGATATTTGTGATGATGATGATAATGATTCAAATAATATAAATGCATAGGGCATTCAAGGCAAAACACAGGCAAGCAGCCTGGACCAATATTTTAGAAATTTGTTTATGAATTTACTCGTTTTAGATGTCAGAGTGGGGGAGGGTCCTTTTTCACAGATTGGTTTCCACATGCCTTCACTCTCCCCCCCCCCCCCCCCCCACCCCCTCACCACTCTTAGCAACGGCATATATAGGTACTTTGATCACTCTCTTTATATTATTTAAGAAGAACTGTTAATTTATTTCAAGTGTAAAGACGGCACGTTCCAACAGAAAATGTGTGAAATTCGATATTGGCTTCCACTCCTCTCCAGATGAGGAGAGAATGAGAAGCAAGGCAGGCGACGAAACTCGCACCGAACCGGGATGCAACTGGAGCAATGGAATTAGTAGGGGGAAAGGGGGAGTTTTATTTAGAAAATTTATAAAAAGATATTCAGTTACCAAGAACAGACTGTATCAGCTTTCGCGTTTGTATGTAAGGCTGGCGTATTCGCGTGCCCCTATTTCCTCCTCTCTCATACTCTTTCTAAATGTGTTAACGTGATTTTGTTATGTGTGTGTGTGTGTTTGTGCGTGTATGTATGCGTGTGTGTGGATGTGTGTCCGTGTTTGTGAATATGTGCGTATGTTAGTTTGTGCAGAGAGGTCTTCCCGCCTATCTGGTTTGTGTATATGTGAGCGCCGTGTCAGTCAGTGCGTGTACGTTGTGTTGTTATATGAGTTCATGTGTGTGTCTTGATTTATGTCATGTTTTTATCTGCAACGAATCTGCATCACAGAAAGTACAGATTTGCAATAAGTTAAACAAACTACTACAATAAATTGACATGCATATTGTACTCTTATGTATGCTGTAATTAAGGCATAAAACAAATACCTGTTCTGATGGGTCCTTCTGGAAATTTATATAACAACTATACAAGCATGCCTCGAATGGTGAATTGCTTCGAATTTGAGATGAACGTAATTTAGTTTTCTGATGTTATTTGAGAAGAACGCAAATGTTAGTCTACGACGTGCGTGGAATTATATTTGATTTCCAGAAAAGGGTAGCGCTTTCTTTACATACACCCAAAGCAAAGAAAATCAACGAATAGGTATGGAGGGAGATGGGGATGGCGCTGAAGCCCCCAAGAATAATATTGAAATCACAAATACATATTCGGGCAAAACCAATATGATAGTTCTCTTCTCGCTCTCTAGTATCTTCTCTGTCTCTTCTCTCTCTTTATCTCCCCTTATTTGTCTTCATTTTATCACTCTCCCCGCCCCCCCCCCCCCCCTCTCTCTCTCACTCCCTCCCATCTCCCTCCTGTAGGGGTTTATTAAGTTAGGGTCCCAACCCGAATCTCCGAGTGTCCACCATGTTCTCGTAACACGTGTGGACGCAAAAATCGTCTGTTCAACGTGCATAGGAGCTCTTCCTCTGATATGTTTATACAATTCGTTCACACCGCACACGTGACATTCCGTCTTAGGGGCCGTACACATGTTTGGTTTTGACTTTGTTTGTTTGTTTTGTGTTTGTTTATTTCCGAAATCACAACAATAAATACAGCAATGAAGTGCAACGGGGGATGACCCAATTCAGCAGAATTAATAAAACAAAACCGCTGTTCTTCCTTGGGGTCCCACTTTCGACCCCGACTTAGCAATCCAGTGTGAACTCGAGAGTAGACTATTAACATCTAAAGCCCTCCTGGCGCTCAACAGTAGATCGTGAAATGTCAAACGTGATCAGAAAAGAAAGGACTGTGCACCGGCGAACATACTGTCTAGAGCCCGTGACATTTTGAAGAACATGGTCTGTACATGTGCCAAACATAGTGCATTGGCGCCGCCGAGAGGGACCACAAAGGATATTAAAGGTCATCAAGCGTGGGGATGCTACACAGCGGGTCGCCATTTTGAACTAGGCTAGTTTGCGCGCACCGCATGACACTGAGCTAACGTGCATTACGCACCGTGCGCAACGCGTACGCAAGATGGCGCCGCGCATCTGATTTGACGAATCTGAACTACCTTTAATCTTGTCCCGTCTGCAAATTTACGAATTATTGACAAAATATGACCCAGGTGACGTAAACAATACATATTCTTGCATTATTTGCATAACACAAACTACTTTCAAATTTGAAT
This sequence comes from Echinarachnius parma, assembly GCA_037951105.1. Taxonomy (NCBI): domain Eukaryota; kingdom Metazoa; phylum Echinodermata; class Echinoidea; order Clypeasteroida; family Echinarachniidae; genus Echinarachnius; species Echinarachnius parma. The sequence continues at coordinate 83,764 of JBAMJV010000856.1, read as the reverse complement.
CACGTATAATTGCCTGCCTATAATTGAAACACCTTTAACAAAATCGTGACCCTCACTTCAATCTGTGTATCAATTTGACGTAAACAATGATAAAATAAATACATGTACCTCCAATTTCATTTTGAATGCATGTTTTCCTCATGAGAAACCTTGCAACCCACCCACATATCTTGTACTCCCCCCCCCCCTCCCCCCCCCCCCCCCTAGGATGCCCCGAGGTCATTCCCCAACGTTAGATTAAATAGATTAAACATACGAACGTGAGTTTAAAGGGGACCACCAGGCAAAGAACAACACATTATTAGGCTATATGTTTTGGTACCGTTTTGTGACATCAAGTAGATACCAAACATTTTACAAAGGGTTGTGTAATTCATAAACAAAGCAATTAATTTCCACCACTTACGGAACCACTACTATTTCCTGGTTCCATACGGGCCAAACATTTGCGAGTGCGCCAATGCTATTCACGCGTACGTTTGTATAGGCAATATAATCCCGGGCGATTCGTTTGCTCCGCACACCGTTAGTCTTCGCAATTCAGACCGCATGAACGCTTTAGAATGGTGATGCGTTTTCCAGTTTTTTTTTCTTTTTCTGAAAACATATTTGTGTGAACTTGTTGATGGAATGGAATACTAAAGATGTTACCTTTCTATAATAAGAATATTATTTTTGGGTGGTGGTACCCTTTAAGCATAACACCGACTTTATTTTGTGCATTTATTTTGCACGCATATTCACCTAATGCAAAATCTTGCACCCCCACCCCACACACAAACACACACACACACACTTTTTTCATTATGTTTTTATTCCTCCAAATGAAAATACAGATGAACAGCAAAAAAACTTTAAACATTTACATATTACAAATATTATCAAATGAACAGTATACAAATGTTTACATCATTAACTATTCATAAACCAAAAAAAACGATGACATTTGTATTTTCTATTACAGTAACTTAAATAGTGTATTCTTAACGTAAAATAATAAAACACATCGGAGGTTACTCTGTAATAAAAAGAGCAAAAGCCCTTCCCAATAAACAATAAACTGTAATAATTAATCATATTATACACAAAAGAAAGATAAATTTACCTATAAAAACTATTTAAAAAACAAATGGAGGTTATTTTCTAATAAAATGATGTAACACACACACACACACGCCCACATGCACACACGCGCATGCACACACACACACACACACACACACACACACACACACACACACACACACACACACACACACACACACACACACACACACACACACACACACACACACACACACACACACTTTGCCTCCACACTAGCATGACTATGATCACGGGCGTCGATCTGTCATTGATACCCATTGATCAGGGGGGGATGATCCATTCATCCATCCCCCCCCCTGATGAATGGGTATTACGTAAGTATCGACGCCCATGACTATGATGACCAAAGCTCCGTCACATTGACAGTTTGATGGAAGGTGTTTTCATCGGGACTAAACGACGAATTGGTTCCCTTGAGAAATCGGACATGTTATCACCAATAAACCTATTGTTTATCAAATGTAAATATCACTATTTTGTGCAATCTGCTGTATATGGAAAACATTGCAAAACTACGAAATGTCATCATATATATGGTCAGTTGTTTTGTAGCGATTGTATAAAAAAAAAAATCCAAATAATTTCTATGTGTACTATGTTGTCAATCGTACGTATGAAAGTGCTCCATTTTAAACAAGAATGTTCCCCGATCTTGTTAACTAAACTAGTCAACTATATACATGTGCATCTCATTAAAAAAAAAAGTAAAATGTTCTCTAATCACATAGATATTATCGTACAAAAACACCATACATGCAATCATTTTGACACCTTTTCCGCAACCTTCATAATAATCCATTTACGTTTGTATACATTTTGTATGCAACATTGATCGTCTCGGCTCAAGTGACGCCTTACGGGGATTTGACGTAATCAACAATTGCACAAAGGTTTCAATTTGTAGACACGTGTATACTACATACGGTAAATGTCACATTCATGCGTTATTACGTTTGCAAACACCATCGAAAATATGTCGCACATATTCACCACGATTTAAGCCGTACGATGCCGAGAGTGGGGTATACTCCTACCTCCATCTAATGCACACCTCGTTACAACCTATATACAGGCGCAATAGCACAATTTAGCAGGCTAATGCCCGGCGCAGACAGAGCCGACTCGACCCGATCCGACTGGTTTTCAGCCTGATTAACTCAGTATGCGCTGCCTCAGGACCCTGGTTTTTCCAGTCAAGTCCCAGTCGGAGGTAATTCGAGGCCGATTCAACATGTTGGATCGGCTCCGACTGAGCGAAACTGACTCTAGCCTGACTGAAAACCAGTCGGATCGGGTCGAGTCTGCTCTGTCTGCGCCGGGCTTAAGAGTTAAACTGATCGGCAGTACCATTCTGTAATCAGAACCACATAACGCGGTCCAGATGTTGTTATCGAGAGTGCGGCTGAATCGATTCCAAAAACGGATCATCCAAGTTCACGGAATTAAATTAGCGAAATACTTTGCACGTGAGTGCGCCCGTGCCCGATGGATGACTGGTACTAATATGTTATCACGGTCAGAGAGATTATCCAGCCGAACACACATCTGTTTTGATAATTGATTCGATTCGATTCGATTCGATTTAATTATCAAAACATAATAAGATGAAGTAGCCGCGTAGATGCGGAGTCGTGGACTGGCTGGTGGAGGCACATACCCCAGACGATGTGACTAAATGATAATAATTAACAGCAGATTAAACAATACGTGTCCACTCCTCATGAGTGACACGCCCCTAAATCAACCAGTACACGTTAAAGGGACTGTCCGCCTTTTACAAATCGTCTGAACAGTTTCCAGTAGACGGATGAGGATGAACGTAACACACAGACAAAAATTCAGATCGAACAGCCCTGTAATTTGGATTCTACGAATGAAAAACGAATGCGCCCCTCCACCAAACTATATATCGGTCAATAAAGGAGTTTAACTGATTAAGCATAATATTACAACAATATTGAGCGAAATTTTCGCACCGGGTGAATACTCGTATAATGCACAATTAAACGCGCTGTGTCGTTTTATTATTTTGAGGTCTGATATAACTCCACGAAAAAGAGATTTCAAGCCCTAATTTTTTCAGGCATGCTGTTAAATGACATTTTCTTTCATATAAGACAATAAACTCGCAACTTTTGACATTTGGCTCGCAAAAGGCGGGCAGTCCCTTTAAGCCCTCTGCAGACAGAGCCGACTCGACCCGATTCGACTGGTTTTCAGTCGGATCGGCTCAGTTTTCAGTGCCTCGCGACACACATTTTGCCAGTCGAGAGACAGTCGGATGCCAGTCGGGGTCGATTCAACACGATGAATCGGCTCCGACCATCCGGGCCCGACTCTAGCCTGATTGAAACCAGTCGGATCGGGTCGAGTCGGCTGTGTCTGCAGAGGGCTTTAAGCGACCCAGTCGTGACCGTTCGAATGAAAAATGGAATTTGATGATGAATTCCCCCCCCCCCCCCCAAAAAAAAAATGTATTTTTCAAAGGAACGCCAGAACAACAAGACGATAGATATTGAATTGGGACACCTAGGTCCAGTTGCAGAAAGGGATACAATCGATTGTAAGCTACGATTAATTGTAAGTCAGCGAATTTGCGAGATTCAACCAATCAGATTTGCGCATTTAGTACACATGACCTGACTTACAATTGATTGTAACTTACAATCGATTGTATCTCTTTCTGCAACGGGGCCCTAGTTTACATACATAAGAGTTAATTGATAAACGTTAGCTTCCGCGTTTATTGCTGTTAACAACAAGAACTAATCATCTGTACATGCCTTATACGGTTTCAAAACATGACAGAGGGGTGGGAGACAGTCATGTGAGGGTAATGGTGCCGTCACACCGCCCTATTACGCTCTCGGACAATAGCTGATCACAAGCACTGGAATAGATCTGCAAAATGTCTTTTGTTCAATGGGGAATGAATGGGAAGATTATCTCACATGCGTGAAAAGATAACCTCCCATGCATGAACAGATAATACCCCCCTGAACATGCTGAACAAAAGTTCAGATCGCGAAACCCCTACGCTCGTTTTGGGTGTGTTCAAAACAAACGTGGATATCCGGCGATCTGAACTTTTGTTCCGGGAGCTATTGTCTGTTCATGCATGGGAGGCTATCCTTTCACGCATGTGCGATAATCCTCCCATTCATTCCCCATTGAACAAAAGACATTTCATATAAGGCCACTCTAGCTACTCGTCCGTACAATGCTTCGCCTCGCACTTCCAAATTTATGAATGGGGATTATGAGCGTAGGAGAAGCGTAGCTGATGTGACGGGGGTATCAACTCGTTCCAACTACGCTGCGCCTCGCGCTTCCAAATGTATCAATGGGGATTAGGAGCGTAGTAGGAGCGTATAGGGCGGTGTGACGGGGGTATAAGAAAGAAAAGCGAGGGAGGGGGCACGATTTTCTATAAGAGGTCATACAACATGCGTCTATAATACGCCCCCTCATCGTTGGCCAGCATTATGCAAACCCACAGTCTTGACAGTTGTAACACCAGCTAAATATTTATAGTATCGACATTAGAGTACACATGTCAGTTGGTGGCGAGTGACATTAAAACCTCATTCCAAACTCATCACAAGTACTCAAAATCGAAAGTGTATACCCGTTCCGAGCTATTTGTTCTCTGTTCTATCTCAGCCGCCGCCCCCCCCCCCCCCTTCTCTCTCTCTCTGTCTATTTCTATTCTCATTTCTAAATAAATTAAAATGAGCAAAGAAAAATAGGCTTCGTCGGGAATCGGACCCGAGATCTCCGGATTGCTAGACCGATGGTCAGCCATCTAGCCACAAAGACCCTATAGAAAGGGGGAAGTTCCTTTGAAACCCTTTTCATATCTTCTTATCTGCTTAAATACGTACAAAATGTTGTGCGTCTCTCCCCCTCTCTTTCCCTCTCTCCTATAATCTCGCAAAACATCTCCTTCTCTTTCTCCGCCTGTCCGAGAAAAAAAAAAAAGCCGTATTACTTTCTTTTGTTTTGAAATACTCAAATAATAATATTAAATTATAATTAAATGATTCCCATTGATTCAATGTAATTATTATCATTATTACTGAGAGCTGCGTGCACATAATTATAAACAATATTCATAGCTTCATGTATAATCATTTTATCCAACTAAATTCCATCAACGTTGTCTAAATGTTGTCAAGCAAAAACTGTGTAGTAGCGACAGTAACATTATAGTAATTAGGGGTACGCATGAGATTGAGAACACACTATTATGTAATCTATTATTTTGTATACTTATGAATTAGGTGTTTTTTTCTTTTCTTCTAAAATAAATGCCCATCCCTAGTCCCTACCAATTTCCCCAGTAGCTACATGTCGCTAAATAATTCACTAGACATAAATTGCCAGCACCCGTTTCCTGTCAACAATCTTGTATTTACCGGTATCAGACATATTGGCCCGTATTCACAAAGGAGGTTTGTACAAACCCCGGTTCAAACCGCGGTTTACATCTATGGAATGCCAATTGTAAACTGATGGAGAGAGAATGTGTACCATCAACATTGTTAACAAGTAAGGAATTTACATTCTCTCTCCATCAGTTTACAATTGGCATTCCATAGATGTAAACCGCGGTTTGAACCGGGGTTTGTACAAACCTCCTTTGTGAATACGGGCCATTATGTTTATCTGCATGATACTGTCTGAATATTTAACAACGGCCAGACGCCGGAATACTACATAGTATACGTTGTTCTTGGCTACTTATGCAGAGACGGCAGTCAAGTATTACATGACATGATTGTAATAAATAAATGATAATAATAACGGTTATTTATATAGCGCTATTCCCGTGGGGATCATAGCGCTTTACACGATTATTATTACCTCGGTCAAAGGATACACACTGAAATCATTCTTGCACATTATGTGCACATTTGACTATCATGATCGGAAACATGTTGGGGTGCCATTAATTTGAAACGCTTATTTTTTGTTTTAAATATGAGGTCTGTATTAATCATAAAGTATATAATTTGGGTAATCCAACAGGTGGCAGACGCCTTACAATTAGTTTCATTTCATTTCATTTTTATCTTATATTTTAATATCATATTTACTGGTCTCGGCTTGTATGGGTTAATATCTCCTGATCATTTTCTTATTCGTATTTGTTTTTATAATTGAATGCATTAATGCATGCAGAAAATAAAGTAAAATCCACATATTGTTGTGACTATCTATTATACCGAGAAGGGTTTTATGGTTTGTAAAAATGTTTTTGTAAAGTATTACTTATATATAAATAGGCCTGTATTATAATTATTATAACTTAAGTTGTTTTCTAAATCTTGGAAAACAAAAAACATAAACATACAGTAAACAAGGAGATGCAAGTTTTGGTTCATTTTTTTTTTCAGATTCGATTATTGCATTATATTTTAAATCCAAGATTGGAATTCAAAATATCAATTGCCGCGCTATCTTGTTGATTATATTCATATACTTAATTAATTTCTCTCTATACGCTAAACATAATCGATATTAATATACTTTCTCAAATTGTATCATCATGAATGAAAGCTCGAATGATAAACGTTCTTATACATATATTTCATTTGTTCAGGCTATATTGCTAAACATATCGATTAAAACAGATTTTCATATAATTTTATCATCGTGAAAAGCTCGAATCATCAACTTTCTTGTTCATTATAATGTTAAGTTTCATTCTTGATTTGAATGCGAATGATAAATCTCAGTAGTTCTACATTTGTTTTCTTTTCCTTTTTCTTTCATTCCAGCACTGATGAATTAGGTCGTCTCTCCGCTGGAAAAGCAAAACAAATCGGATCGCGGTTGAGAAGTGGCTTGAAACAAAGTGACTCATCATCATCTCGTCCTCAATGAAGGCCTGTCATCAATATAAATAAACAAAATAAACAAGCACTACCTATACAAAGGACAAGGCCCCCATAGTACAATCGGACCCACTACGGACGCATGTTGGACGATTTTCATCTTTATATTATCTGAGTTTCCCCTTTCCGTCCCATCTCTACCCCTCCCCCCAATCTCTAACCCCCCCATCTCTAACCCCCCCCCCATCTATACCCCCCCCCCCCATCTATACCCCCCCCCTCTTTCTTTCATTCCCCGCCTTTATCATTTCTTGTACTGCTCCCTCTTCTCCTCTCTCCCCCTTTCCGTCTTTCATTCACTGCCTCGATCCTATTTCACATTATTTACATTTCACTGTCTCCTCACATTTATGTTCCTTTCCAACTCCCTTTATCCCTCCCTCACTCCATCTGACTCTCCATTTCTTCTCTCCTTATCACTTATCTCTTATATAATGACCCCCTTTCCTGCCCTTACTTTATTTTGTTTCATTTCTCTCTATCCCTATACATGTCATAGTCTCTCGATCAATTCATCATTATTCTCCCCACTGCTCCCCTCCCTTCTCTCATATCCTCTCCTCCCCTGAAGCCCCCCCCCCCCCCCCTCCCTCCTCGTATATTCTCTATCAACCCATCTTTCTCCCTCATTCTCTCCAAACGTTTCATGGACGCATATTACTGTGCATGCATTCAACAGTAGGACACACCGTTTCGTCGCCACTGCAGTGGACAATAACGGGTAATGCGTGATCATTTCGGATTTACGATCAACAACTCGCACGCTCCACATCTTATTAGCGCTTCAACGTGCGGGCACAAGGCGCCAAAAACGCAGCTTTCATCGCACTCAAAACATTTTGTGTAAATAATACGATTGTCCAACTTTAAGCATTGTATCAGGGATTTTCCCTACGCATATAGATGGATACATTATCCGGATGTGAATACCAGAAACCTAGTTGAGAAAGGAAATACATATCTCGATCATAATGGAGAAATAATGCTAGCCAGCTGGTGAGCGATTTATGCGAATTTTATTTTGACAATACGCCAGCCGTCGTCGTCAATATGGATTGCGCGATCGCGGATGGATGTAGCGAGCCACCGGGATTGGAGCTGGGCTTTTTCAACAGCGAGTTACTCCCGCCTCGCTTGGCCGGAGCTACCGGGGACCACTCACATGCGACTCGACTGCCATTTGGATTAAAAATCATGTTTTGGTGCTTCGTTGCCGTGTTGTTTGAAACGCTCCAGATTTCAACTGGTGGTAAGTGCAGTTTTATTGTGTACATTGTTTAATTTAACGGAGGAGCAACCCAAAATTATAGCTATATCACTTGTTTAAAGGATAATGTCTTTGCATATAAATTGTGTGTAATGTTGTTATTGTTGTATAATCTCGGAAACTATTTCATTGCTATTGCATTTATTTTATAATCTAATAATCACTTTCTATCGCATGAAACTTTAGCCCAAAACATTGAAAATTATTTGTTTTGTATCATAGTTATAAGAACATGGAAAAATGTATTGTGTTATAAGAATAATATTAATATACAGGACGTTATTATAATTTTACAACACGTACACTCATCTATAATAATTTTGTATATGTTTTTTTAGTTTTCCATCTATGTTAATTTTAGGTTTTCCATTTATGTTAATTCCATAAAGCTTTTGATACTGTGCTTATCCCATTGAGAAAACATAACTATGCATGTACCTCAATTACATGTATGTACTGTCCTGACTCCCCCCCCCCCCCCCCCCACACACACACACACACACACGCACACACGCACGCACGCACACACGCACACACACACACACACACACCCATCATCATGCTTTGAAGTTTTGGATTATTTTTAGTCATAAACACAACTTTTATTTATGTTTCAATCAGAAAACATGACATACGATTACAAAATATATAACACAATTTTATAAAATTACACAGCGAAATCTCAAAAATATAATTACAATACGAATTCAAAAATACTTCTCAATGATGTACGATAACGCAATAGATGACCCTGGCTACTCGGCTTGCGTGCAATGAGGCGTGCGTAAATAAAATATGATGCATGTCTTATAATATGTTTTTTAAAGGGATCTAGTAACATTGTTCAAATCCTCAACTCTTACGTATATAGATCTCTAGTGGTTCTCTCATACCTTGTTATATTCGTATTACCAATAGAAGCATGGAACAGGTACCCGTTTTCGAATTTCCCTTCCGTTAAAAGGATATCTATAATTGAAGTGTTTGGATTTCTTAATTATCCACCATGACGTTATATCTGTGTAGTGTAATGAGTAAGCGAATATCACTTTGCATTTTCGTTCATTGCTTCGTCATATAATGCCCATTTAATGTGAAACTTTCACATATATAATTACTCAGTGGACATTATATCACAACACTATACATTTTATCAACCATTCATCATTTCTTGCACATGTAATAATAAAGTTACTAGATCCCTTTAATGACCATTGTTAGAGAAGCGATCGTTACGCAAACAAAAAAGACAATAATGATGACACAATAGCAATGTTATTCTATAAGATGGAGGAAGGTTATTTTCAATTCTGATTTCGTTTACTGTAAAAGCAAACTGCATAGAATTGCGGATATTATATGGGACATGACGCAGTAATGACCTTTGTGTGCCCGTGTGTGTGTGTGTGTGTGTGTGTGTGTGAGCGTTCTCACGCCGGCATTCTTGTGGGGTCTCGTGTGGGTACAATTATATACTTGTGGGGTATTTTTTTTCCTTGTGGGGAATACATCATAGACCCCACTAAGGAATAGCCTTAAATCGGCGTATTTAGCTTCAGAGAGTTATGTGACAAAATCTTGTGACTGTGCCCCATAAGTGATACTTGAGGAAATATGTTCTAGACACACCCCTACCCTCCCATGCACTCAGAAGGTTGCCTTTTTTCGTTGCAAAGATTCTGTGGGAAAAAAAAACAGTTTGTAGTAGCACTCCTTCAGCCTGTAGTAGCACAAGTACCCCACAAGTCGGGTGCCCACAAGTATGCCTGGGTAAGTATGTGTGTGTTTGTGTGTGTCTAGATGTCAGTTGGTTTAGATGCGTGAGTTAAAGAGTAAGATACAGATAGAGATGTGAAGAGAAAGGGAGAGACAGTCATATATAGGCCCCGTTACAGAAAGAGATCTATACAATCGATTATAAGTCGGAACAATTTGCGCGTTTCAACCAATCAGATTTGCGCATTTAGAACACATGATCGGACTCACAATATTACATGTAACTTACAATCGATTGTATCTCTTTTTTGCAACGGGGCCATGATCTGACTTACAATTAAATGTAACTTACAATCGATTGTATCTCTTTCTACAACGGGGCCAGAGACATAAAGCAAGACACAAAAAGAAATAGAGAAGGAGAGGAGGGGGAGGATGGAAAGAAATATCATAGTCGACATTTCAGCTAGATATATATAGATGGCTGGATACTTTCGGCAAGGGAATAATAAATTGTTAATCATATCCATCATCTGCTTTCATTTCGCCGATAATGAAATGAGAGTCGTCAAATATGACAGTCATTTTCAAGCTGGGGCAACGGCACGTTTCACATTTTAATAATAGCGACAATCTGAGTATATTATTTACTTAAATCACCCGTTCGAAGGACTCGGTTTCATTATCACGGAGATAAGTGGCGTATATGTATGTGTTTCGACTGCCTGGGGGGGGGGGGGTGTTCTTTATATTGTTATGGACACAAGATTATATATGAACCACATTTCCCTTTTCACAGTGTTGGACGTCGATTTAATATCAAATTACAGAACTAAAATATTAATAAATGTCTGTGCTGTTTTTTCCCCCTTTGGTTTTTTTTTGTGTGTCAAATTACGTTTTGGGGGAAGCGCACCTCCACCCCCCCCCCTCCCCCCGCCCCACACACACACACTTAGCGACGCCACTTGTGAAGATAATCTGACGTTGTCGCCTTCGGAACCATTACGGAAGGAAGCCTCAATCTAAAGGAGAAGAGGGAGGATGGTGGTGGGTGGGGTAATGGCGGGAGGCAAAGAGATAGGAAAGCTCCGAAATTGTGGAAAAGCCTGTGCAATAATATTCAAGCATGTTGTTGAGTGCAATATCTTTGTATAGCCTCCAATTCGCTTCTGGATGCTTTCAGAAGGCACTGATTTCCTTTGAAGATGATCGTAATAACCCCCCATCCGTTTGAGCTACCTACATCATTTCTCAGATTACGTTTTATTGCTATCTTGGCAGTTCATCTTTGCATCGTTGCCGTTCGTGCATGGCATCTATATTTTTTTTCTGAATTTACGTCATATAATTATAATACTATTCTTGTATCTTACTGTTATCAACCTTGCATGCATTGTCATTTGAGAGGCGCGCGGTGATGAGTGAAATGAACTGACTTGCTCAAGGGCACGGCCATTCTAATCTGCATGTTGGTAAATGGCCCAAAGAGTCTCTTATCGATATTAATGAGCGGACACGTGAATGGGCACTTCAACCACTCTATATATTATATAGCAGTAGAGAGTAGCAGACTGAATGAGCGGCTCTCGAATTATTTGGGGGGCCCACTGTAAATGTTTTTCTTTGTTCTGAAGGATTTCATTTCCTCCCTTACGATTTTGTCTTGGTTTGTGTTACATTATTATGGGAGAGGGCAAGAGCCCCCCCCCCCCCCCCTTAAGTACGTCATTGCACTCGTGTATATAACAGTGGAACATAATAATGGGTGGAGGTAACAGAGGGGACGAGTTCTCCTGTTCCACCTCATGATCCTCTATAATTCTACCCCCCCCCCCCCTATAATAGAAAGCCCCCCCCCCCCCCCTCTTATGTGTTCCATAATACATACCCGGTGTGTATATTATAGGGAAACGCATTTAGTGTATTATGAAATTGATTAGGCTTCCCCTGCCTACCCCTTATTTGATCCTACCCCCCCCCCCCCCCCCCCCCCCCAATTGATCCTCGACTTGCTTTATCCTTTACACACCACTGGTTCTTCTACTTTTAAAATATTGCTTTATGGTCAAGGAAATATGCAATCCACTTTAACGCTGCTTTAATCAAGGTTATTATTAAGGTTACAACATAATATGAATACACGGTTCACAAAGGAAAAATTGTGGTATTTTGCAAAATTAAGCGGTTTTTTGTTTTTGATACGTATGCGTATACGTATACGTATAATGAACACAATAAATGTAATTTACATAATTATCAAATAGCAACATACACGGCAACATTACACTTGTATATTTTACATACACGTTCTTATCGCCATGATAAATGTAAATGTAAAATTATTAACAGTTTACTGGTCAAACTTGATATTAATAACGAAAACAAGAGTTATGCATGCTCTATTACTTTATTACGTTTATCTTGACTTGGTTAATAAATAAAACGAGCAGTAGACTATGGGACTCTGCAAGGTCATTATCAGGCACCGAGTCGAATCGATATCATTGTCAAGCAAATTGATACATAAATACATTAATGGATTTCCTCCGGGTGCTTGTTATAATATGTATTAACTCTAATGGAATTACCGAAACCAGTAGAAGTCGGATTCAATGATACATGTATATTATTTTGGTATTAAACCTAATACAATTAAGGTATTGTTACATAAATACATAAATGGATTGTCTCCGGGCGCTTATTATATTAATGTATGTATTAACTCTAATAGAATTCCCTTCCCATACCCAGAAGAAGTCAAATTTAATAAATCGTATATAAAAAATTAATTGAATTTTGGTGATATATTATGTAGTATAAAACAATCAGAGTATATTTGCCGGCGCATGTTATATTATGTATGAGCTGTAATGGAATTACAGAATCCAGGTGGAGTTGAATTTAATGAAACCAACGTTTTTAAAATTAATTGTATTTGTATAATATAAAGTTGTAAATTAAAGACTATCAAAGTATTGATACAGCACTACATTAATGGACTGTTTCCGGGCACTTGATAGAATTATGTTTATTAGCTCTTATAATGAACCGTGTGTAAACTTATTTGTATATTTTGGTAACATAAGGCTGTAAGACAATAAAGGTGTTCATTATGTTCATTCCTGAATGTTAATGGAACCGACTTATTTATTTGTGGTGCTGGTAGCGGGGAGCTTAAGTCTCGCTGCTCCACGGTAAATCAAAGTAAAAGACAATCGAACAGAGTACAACAAAAATGATATTTGTCATATCATATACATCTTGTGTGTCTGCATGTGCTTCCATGCACGGTTAATATACGGAACCTTTTCAATCATTAGTCGAATCATAAATCCACTTAATACGGGCAGGCATGGCAGATGTATATGAAGAGCTTAGTTCTAAAAGGCGCTAAATCCACTTTCCATAAAATAAAAAAACTGAGTTAACGATATCAGTATATTAATACGCTATACCTAGCTATCTAAAATTCCAAATTTAGGACAAATTGCACAATCAAAATCAAAATATGGAACGTTCTCAACTTGTCATAGTCCTATAGGCATGTGAACACAGTTAGACGAAGAAACCTGCTTTTCTCAAAGTTGAAAAGGGTTGATTTAACGCCTTTTGGAATTAAGCTCTTCATATATGTATGGGTTATATAGAAAGGTCACGATCAATAAAATGATTGTTTTATTTCCCTTTGGCAATGATTAACCCATAATGGACGTGACCCTAGGATAGCTCGGGCTTGCTTTTGTAAAATGAGAGACAATATAATTCTGAAATATATAAATCATTAATCTCTACCTTTACGTAAAAGCAATATCAATAATTCACGTCATAACTTTTTAAGATGGCTTCTAAATGATGTGGTGACATTTGCCCCGACGACATTAGCTCCGAAAATAGTAACAAATGATCCGCGATATACATTATAATTATCGTGTCACCCCTTATACATATCTTATACCGTATGACTCGTCATATGTTTCATTTAACACTAGTACATGTAGCTGCAGTATAACTAATAATTTGTACAAGCTATATGTTAAAGGGGTAGTACAGTTTTGGTAAGGCTGAGCTTTAGTAACCAAAACCTGCACAATAATATTACAAACTAATAGTTATACCTACACCATGCTCGAAAGGTATATACAATTACAAACGACTAAATAAAAAGCCTGTTATCATTTTTTTTAAGCCATTAAAACACAAGAGGGCGCTCTCTAAAAAAGCACATGGTTTCAACCATTTTCCATACAAAATTATGCATATGATGTTTTGTTGAAATAATGATTGAATAGAGAGATCGTCAACAACTATTTAAAAACCTCTTTTGAACATTTTTGAAAAAAGTGTAACCATTTTTTTAATTAAAGACAAAAATCATCGAATAAATCTGGGCCCCAGATTTATTCCGATCGGGTATATTGATTGATATTTCAGCCGTTTCTGAACCGATTGTGATCAAATAAAGTTTATTCTTCCATTACAATCGTATGCTCTTTCAATTTGTACACTCAGTTTTTCATTATCTCACCAAAAAAGAGCTCTTTACCAAAACTGAACTACCCCTTTAATCTACTTCATACGGAAACCTGATGGGTCTTATATACAGGTGTTGCAACATCTAGTAGAGAGCAAGGTCACTTCACATTATCACCCCACTAATCGCCCTACTAGAGGAAACATTGTGTATTTTATCCAAACAAATCATCTTCAGCGATTTCCAACCGTCAAATGCATCCAATCATTGTATTTTAGTTATTAGAACTGTATTATGTTTAAAACATTTCGATTAAATGGCACTTGAATTTGGTATAAAACGTATTTCTGTAAATATGGCTTCAGTTCTCAGGGGGCTACTTTCGTCAGGATTAACATAACAGTCGTTCACGTGCGAAAGAGGAACAACTTCAAGATTCACATGTACATCACTAAACCGCATCGGTAACGCAGCAGCCACGGCAACAGAGACATAACAACTCGAAACTGAATGAGCTGCCTTTCGGCTACCGTCGAGATTTCCGGCTCTTGTATATTGGCGAAGTTCGTTACCAGGGCAACAACGCCTAGGGCCTCACTTTATCAACATGTTAAAAAAAAGACGAGATATTTAAAAGCCGTCCATGGCCTTTTCCTAAGATTATTTTCATAGCTCGGCGTTCCGTTCCATTTGTGCGTGTTTTTATTATTTCATATACCTCTAGCTATATCTGTATTTCTTCACAAACTATTTCCCTCTCCATCCCCTTCATCTACCTTTCTCACACACACACACACGCACACACACACACACACACGCACACGCACGCACACGCACACACACGCACGCACACGCACGCACACGCACGCACACGCACACACACGCACACACACGCACACACACGCACACACATGCACACACGCATACACGCACACACGCGCTCACACACACACTCATGCACAGACACACACACGTACACACTCGCATACACTCACACATTCACACATACAAACACGCACACACATACTTACCCGGGCATACTTGTGGGCTCCCGACTTGTGGGGTACTTGTGCTACTACAGGCTGAAGGAGTGCTACTACAAACTATTTTTTTTCACAAAATCTTTGCAACGAAAAAAGGCAACCTTCTGAGTGCATGGGAGGGTAGGGGTGTGTCTAGAAAAAAAGATTCCTCAAGTATCACTTATGGGGCATAGTCACAAGATTTTGTCACATAACTCTTTGAAGCTAAATACGCCGATTTAAGGCTATTACTTAGTGGGGTCTGTATGATTTATTCCCCACAAGGAAAAAATACCCCACAAGTTTATAATTGTACCCACACGAGACCCCACAAGAATGCCGGCGTGAACACACACACACACACACACACACACACACACACACACAGACACACACACGTATATACACGCACATGTCAAACACACATGCACATACTTACTATCTTTCATTTTAGCCCTTTTATTATTACACGTACCCCCTCTTTCTGCATTGAATTCTTTACAATAACAGTTCGAGAATTTAAGGGGAATTATGCGAATAGAGATGTGCATGTGTGGCCTCTGTCAAAACATTGCGTCAGCGAAATGCGATATTGTGTTCATCTTGTAACATTCGTGTGTCATAATTGCCGTTGAGTTGTGAAAGCCGTATTAAAATGTTGCTGTCTTTCTTTCCTTCGTTATTATTGTTAGTCGATTATGTAATTGATTTTTATTTTATTTACGTAAAACTATACTTCAAATCGATCATGATCCCCATTTACTGTAACGTGTAACCTTTTAATAAAATGTATTACTAATTAAAAAAATTAGTACTATTACTAATACTAGTACTTATAACATGTTTGTAACTTACATGACATAAATTGCATTGCGTATATAGATCTATAACATATTCAGTATTCACTTCCATATAATACTACTACTACTACTACTACTTTTTTCCTTCTGAATTGCTGTACTCTCTTCTTGCGCAAATCTTCCAATATTATTACATACTCTCTCCCTGTGGCTGAATCGCCCATTCGGGCGTCTTTATTACTCTGTGTAGCGGGGATATGATGATTCTAGCCTCGGCATTTTCCATTCTGATTTGTTCGAAAAAGGACAGCAATGCACGTACCCCGTCATTACTCGCTTACTTCATCACGCATGTCACAAACGGAGACGCAGCGGGGGTGCAAGGAGGTTATTACCACCCCCCCCCCCCCCCCCCCCCCCGCTTGTTTGTTATTTGTTTTTATTTCCGAATCGTCTTATAATAACGATACATCAAAACATTATATAACAAATTCATATATTTCAACTTGAATTATTTAAACAAATGTAAATTGTATTACACATATATTACTGTCATAAAAATACTGTCATAAAATATACACAAATACATAAAAAGGATAACCCGTTTCAGATCCACTATCACCGTGGATTCTGTTCTTCCACGGGGTCCCTATTAAAACAAACTGGTACATATAACATACACAGTTGAATGTTACACCATTCTTATTTCAATAACATTACCCTACCCCATAATTATTTCTCATCACATTTCTGACCCCTCTCCCAGCTTCACCCAGTCTTGCTTAATAGTGGAAAATACATGCAAATAAAGGAATACAAACTGCTTAAAGGGACTTTGTAACATTGTCCAAATCCTCAAAATCCATTTGGAATTCTAGCGGTTCCCACATACCTTGTTGTATTCGTATTAACAATAAAAGCATGGGGCAGGTTTCGGTTTTCCAAATTTCCCTTTCGTTAAAAAGATATTTACGATTGAAGTGTTCAGATGTTAAATTATCCACTGGACCGTCAAAACCATGTACAAAGTGAGTGCAATGAGTTATGAATATCACTTTGCATTTTTGCTCATTACTCAGCTATATAAAGTCCATTAAACTTGAAGTTTTCACACAACACCCAGTGGACATATCAGATAACAGCAATATACATTGTATCAACCACTCATCACTTTTCGCACATGTAAACACAGTTACTAGATCCCTTTAAAGGGCATCCCATTTTACGATCATTCGATTACATTAATCCCCATCATGAATTACATTGCCCCCTTCCTGAAGCTTCGCCCGGTCTCGCCTGACCCCTAGATACGCCACTGGTTTAAAAAAATGCTCATCATATACTGAGTGTCCAGCGTACTTTATGAGGCCACTCACAAGCTGACCTTTTGTGTTCTCGTTGTTACCGATTAATCTTATAACCGTGGACAACGATGACGGGGACGGTGTGGTACATATTATTGTAACAAGTGGCGTGGCGTCAGCTAACTAATAGTCGAGCAGACGCGGAAGGGTGCACACTTCATGTTATTTCTTTTGCTTAAAGGGGTAGTTTAGTTTTGGTAGAGAGGGCGCTGCACATCACAAGTTTTTTATGAGTTAATGAAAAACTGAGTGTCGAATTTGAGAGAATAAACTTTATTTGGTCAATTCGACTCAGAAACGGCTGAAATATCAATAAATATATCTGATCTTATAATTATTGGGGCCCAAATAATTAGATGATTTTTTCCAAAATTTAAAAATGCTTGCACTTTTTCAACAAATTTCAAAAGCGTTTTTAAATAGTTGTTGATGATCACTCTAATTTAATCATTATTTCAATAAAACATCGCATGCATAATTTTGTATGAAAATGGTTGAAACCAATGCCTTTGTAGAAAGCGCCCTCTTGTGTTTTTATGGCTCTTTTTGAATGATAACGGGCTGTTTACTTAGTCGTTTGTAATTTTGTATACCTTTCGAGCATGGTGGAGTTATAACTATTAGTTTATAATGTTACTGTCCAGGTTTGGTTACTAAAGTTCAGCCTTACCAGAACTGTACTACCCCTTTAAACCTCTTTTAACAAAATCGTATGACAATTTACAAAAGTATACCAAAATGACACATGGAGCAACATGGTATAACAATTTCAAAAACACACAAGTATAATATCAAATTAATGAGTAAAGGAACCAAAACTAGTTTGTATCAGTGGCGTCACTACATTGCTAACCACAGCAAGGAGCAATAAAACGTACCATATACCATACACGTCACACGGTCCACATCGTTTACTGGTACCATACATCTCAGTACTAAAGAAAAAGGGCGGCAAATGTCAGTTGTGAGTTGTTATAGTGTGAACGGTGGACGTGGCTTAGTCCTCTATACAGTCACTGCATTCTTCTTCTCCTTAGTTCGTTCCTTGTACTGTCGTATCTTGTTGTTGTTGTTGTTGTTGATGTTGTTGTTGTTGTTGTAGACGTTTTATTTCTAGGTTTACTGATTTCCCTTACGTTATTTCTTATGTGTATTTTTTTTCGCATTCTGATATACTTACCGTTTTGTTTTTAGCTCTTTTTTTATGTGATATTATTCTCCTTTATCGCATCCGCCATCTTTCCCATCCACATTGTCTCTACTAACCCTCTCGTTTCTCTTCTCATCATAGTATTCAATGTGTTTTCTCATTATTTTTTTTTTCTTCACATCGCTGTGACTTTACACTCGATAACAAGTCCACATCATCATTAGATAGCATTGCAATATAATGTAAAACAATATTTGTGGTTTACTCTCAATAACAAATAATGTAATGATAAAATTTGAGAATATTTTTCTTCTTCATCTTCTTCCTTGTGTCATTCTTCTTAATGTGTATTATTCTCACTCTCCTCTTCACCATAATTATATATTTCATGCTATTATTCGCTTCATTCGTTGTTAGTTTCACCGCAATTTCGTAGTCATCACCTTTTTTAAATATTCGTGTTCTCATAATGTGTTAATTTGTAATATTCTGTATTCAAGTGGGCTTCCGAAATTCCTTAATTTTATGCAATACAACATTGAAATGCAATAATATAGAGAAATTGGAGTTGTACGTAAACCGCGTTTAGTGCAATATACACGCCAAGTATACACGTATATTAGCCGTGGTACCTTCATTTGCCCATTTAATTAAAGTGGCATCCTTTTATTTTTGGCTCAGTTTAATTAATCAAAAATCGGTTACAGTACACTTGGCTCGTATCGCTACACAACGAGGGTTAATTATGTATCCACTATATATTTAATTGGTATCGAGAAGTTGGGGAATATGTTATAGCGTGGTTAAAGGGGTAGTTTAGTTTTGGTAAGGCTGAACTTTAGTAGCCAAAACCTGCACAGTAACATTTATAAACTAATAGTTATAACTCCACCATGCTCGAAAGGTATACAAAATTACAAACGACCAAGTAAAATGCCTGTTATCATTCAAAAAGAGCCATTTAAAACATAAGAGGGCGCTTTTTTAAAAGGCATTGGTTTCACCATTTTTCAACCAAAATTATGCATGTGATGTTTGTTGATAATATGATTAAATAGCGAGATCATCAACAACCATTTAAAAATCGCTTTTGAAAATTTTTGAAAAAGTGCAAGCATTTTTTTATTTTTTCAAAAATCATCTAATTATTTGGGACCCAAATAATTATAAGATCAGATATATTTATTGATATTTCAGCCGTTTCTGGGTCGATTTTGACCAAATAAAGTTTATTCTGCCATTAAAATTGCATGTTCTCTCAAATTCGACACTCAGTTTTTCATTACCTCACAAAAAAATTGCGATGTGCAGCGCCCTCTCTACCAAAACTAAACTACCCCTTTAAATCTTGTATTGAATGGGTTAGGAATAGATTTATGTTAAACACAGAATTATACCTGTTGCACTGAGGCATATAGAGTGTTTTTTGCGTCCGTTTCTTCCCCCATTTTCTTCGCGCAATTGCATTATAATTATATTCACTAACGTACTGATGGGGGGGGGGGGGGGGGGGGGGGGAGGGGGGGGGGGGGCTGCTCGGCCTTCCCATATACATTTTATATGTGTTATAATGGCTTTAAATTACCAATTCAGTACCCTGAACAAATAGTTTCAATTTTCCAAACTAGCGATTTCATTTTCATCTTCGTCTTCATTGTATCAAATTAAGATGTGTTAGACATTCAAATACTTTTTTCTAACGATAATATGTTAGTCGGAATGTTGCTTCTTCTACTCAAATCTTCCTGTGATGTTTGTAATCAAGACGCATATATTCATAATATAATGTAATTACAGGGACATAAAGCGCTTAGAGATGAGTATTGTATCATTCGAGGCGCTGTATAAATCAAACATATTATACTTGTTATCATGAATCTGCAAAGTAATATTATCAGCTGCAGTCAATCAAACAAAAACAAAAGTATTTGCGTTGTTTCTCTTTTCACACGTCCCCCTTATTCACCTGTTTACGTCACGACAAAACCACACTGTCCATTTCACATCTCGAACGTCACCACTGATTTCACTGTTTAATCAAAACACAGTGGCTAGATGTTCATGATCCATATGTGTATCCCAATTAACTCGAATACTGATTTACCTGTTACTAATGGCCCGGTCAGATATATACGGATAGCGGGAAACGTATGCCCCAACGAATAGAACAATTTGCGAAATTAAATTATCCGGTGATAAAAGTCGTCTCCATTGCTTCATGTACAAAACATAGAACAACGTACATCACCGGACAAGGAACGGACAAGAAACGCATAGAACGGATGAAAAATGTAGCTCTACGTTTGACATACGTTTGCGCAATCGGTTGATATGTGACCGGGCTATAAGAAATAAATGGTCTCAAAAAGCCTACACAATTATTTCCCTTATTAGTTATTTCTGACCCTTTCTTGATCCCTTCATATACTGCCTTAGCTCGTACAAAGCAAAACAAAGCAATGTCATCAAAAAACCTAAACAACCCTACTCTAATCCTCACCCCTTCGTTAATACCCTTCAATATTATTTGATTTTCATTGCTATAAAACAAAAACAAAAATGTTCCTAAAAAACCTTAACAACTCTTCCCTAATTCTGACCCCCTTTATAAATCCTCTTCAATATGTTTTGGATTTTCATTGCTATAAAACAAAAACAAATGTTCCTCTAAACCTAAATGACCCCTCCCTATCTTGACCCCCTTTTAAATCCTCTCAAATATTATTGATTTTTTCCTCGCTGGAAAATCAAAACAATGTTCATCAAAACCTGAACAACCCTCTCCTTATCCTGACCCCTTTATTAATCCCCTGCATTATTAATTTTCCTCATCGCCGCAAAAACGAAATCAATGTTCCTCGAAAAAAATTAACAACGCTTCTTCGTATTTCTGACCCCTTTCTTGATCCCCTTTCATCATTATTATTTTTGTTCTCATTCACTACATAATTCATCACATGGCTGACACATCACGTACCCACAACCCACACACATACTGCTCAATTCTATGTTAATCGATTGCCACATAATGTTCCAGACACATGAATCACACACGCATACATTGCAACATGTATTTTCTCCCCTCAGTCTATCTTGCGCAAACGATTTTGTCATATCAAAAGGAAATTATTACGTTCACATTATATCCGGTGTAGGCGATTAAAGATCAATATAAATGGCATTTCTTTTTTCTTTTTAAAAAAAAATTTACATGTATATGATTAGCCTGCAAGTTGCGTAGGTTAGGCGGGACTATGCACCCCCCCCCCCCCCCCCCCCACCCAGCAACAAACAAATATAACAATAAAGAACAAAACACGTAATTTGGGCATCCTCGACACTCCCTTTGGATCCCAAATTAATAAAATGCTAAAGCAAATAAACTGTTTCCCTTTTTCCACAGGAATTTACTACCTGCAACTTAGTGCTCCTTCTTTCCCGACCGCCCCCCCCCCCCCCCCACCCCCGCACTTCCCCTGAAAACACACCTATATCGCCGCATAGGGTCAAATAATTTGATTGGAGGTAGGCAGCAAACTGGTGATAGCTTGGGTGCAACCGTGACTACCCGTTCGTGATGGAATTCGATATCGTCACCGCCATGACCAGAATCTCACGCCGAGATCGAATACAGATCGACATCTCCTGCTTGTTCAAGACTGGACCAACTATGAGTCTATGACATAATATAATTATTTAAAACATAGGGAAATTGACCAAAATATTATAAATGAAAATTATCAAAGAAAATGGGGCTTTATAATAAATTGTAGTACATGTATCATTAGTGAGCGTGTGATATCATGCACAAATAATTAGCGATCAAATCTCGCGAAAATTGAAAATTGCGTGACGTCACGACCAGACGGACAGGTCTCGCGGGAAAACCAAGTAGGAGGAACTCGGGAATGATCAAACGTATTCCCGAGCGCGTGTCAATGAATTATAATCGCACAACCGACAGTACATCATCCTATATTATACCGCCCCGTAGTGACATATTATAGAAGTGTCAACATGAACATGATATTGAACTAGACATTGGGCCGTATGCATTAAAACAAGCAATTGGGCCGTATGCATAAAAACAAGCAATTGCTTATAAGCAAATGCTTTAAGCACAAGCAAGAGCTTGTCAAGCAAAAGATCAAGTTCAAGCAATTGCTTAAATTCGTATGCACAAGCCTTTGCTTGTGCTCAAACATTTTGCTTGCAACTGACCAAGCAATTGCTTACGTGTTGGACAAATGATCGTTACGGTTGTGCGAACATCGCACTGCAGGGCAAGTTCGTGCGACTTAGGAGCAGTATTTTTTCTTACCGTTCAGATAGGGGGGAAACAGCGCGGAGCATTCCAGAGGGGGTTTATGTGGTGATGGCAAATAAAAATTGCCGTAAAAAGTCTAAAATAACAGGAATTTGATCACAACATAACCTCTGGAATATGGAGCTTGAAATCATCCTGAAACGGTACGAAAAATTGATCCTTAAACGCGAATGCCCTGAGTAAGCAAGAGCTCAAGCTGGTCTGGATGTGCTTGAAAAAACGCAAGCAATTGCTTATCAAGACAAGTAAAAGGATCGTTTTATGCATACGGTTTTAAGCAATTGCTTGTTTGGTAAGCAATTGCTTACGAGCAGTAAGCAATTGCTTGTGCTTGTAAGCAAATGCTTTTGCTTGCAAGCAATTGCTTGTTTTTATGCATACCGATTCAAGCAAAAGGCTAGCACAAGCAATTGCTTGTTTTTATGCATACGGCCCTTTGCTTGTGCTAGCCTTTTGCTTGAATCGGTATGCATAAAAACAAGCAATTGCTTGCAAGCAAAAGCATTTGCTTACAAGCACAAGCAATTGCTTACTGCTCGTAAGCAATTGCTTACCAAACAAGCAATTGCTTAAAACCGTATGCATAAAACGAACCTTTTACTTGTCTTGATAAGCAATTGCTTGCGTTTTTTCAAGCACATCCAGACCAGCTTGAGCTCTTGCTTGCTCAGTGCATTCGCGTTTAAGGATCAAATTTTCGTACCGTTTCAGGATGATTTCAAGCTCCATATTCCAGAGGTTATGTTGTGATCAAATTCCTGTTATTTTAGACTTTTTACGGGAATTTTTGTCCATCGATCTGCACAGAAACCCCCCTGATGCTCTGCGCTGTTTTCCCCCTATTTGCGTAATAAAAAATACTGCTGCCAGGTCGGGCACGAAGCGCTGTTGCCCTGCAGTGCGATGTTCGCACAACCGTAACGATCCTTTGTCCAACACGTAAGCAATTGCAGCTTAGGCAGTGCAAGCAAAAGGTTTCAGCACAAGCAAAGGCTCGTGCATACGAATTTAAGCAATTGCTTGAACTTGATCTTTTGCTTGACAAGCTCTTGCTTGTGCTTAAAGCATTTGCTTATAAGCAATTGCTTGTTTTTATGCATACGGCCCAATATTTCATCTCCTATTTAGAGGGATCTAGTAATTTTGGTGACAAGTGCAAAAAGGAAGAGTGATTAATACAAATGTGTATTTGTGTGATCTCATATGTCCAAAAAGTAATTAGTGAACATTTCACGTTAATTTGATTTTTTTTTGGCAGAGAAATTAGCAAAAATGCAAAGTGATATTCACTATTAAACTCATTTCACTTGCTTTGTACACGGCTTAAATTATCCCGTAGACAGTTTCACATCTGAACACTTCAATCGTAAATTTCTTTTGAACGCAATGGAAATTTGAAGAAAAAAACGAAACCTGTCCCGTGCTTTTATTGTTAATATGAATATGACAAGGTATGAGAGAAACACTAGAGTTCCAAGTAAGTTTTGAGGATTTGGACAATGTTACTAAGACCCTTAAACATTGCTAAGGAGAAAAGGGAAGACCAAAGGATACGAGCATTAATTCTGAAATATTTGACTAGCGTTAATGATTCACGCACTCTATATATTTCCTCATCAGATGGACATCGTATTTTTTTCAATTAACTTGATCTTGACCCAATGCAGTATACCTTTCGTTTAAACATAAGGGAAGTGGAAGAGGTGTCTGGGTAAGGCATAGTCCTGCCATTAATGAGGTATCCGCTTTGTTCAATCTCGTCAGAAGAATAATGGTTGTGTGTGTATATAACGTCAACCGAACAC
This sequence comes from Echinarachnius parma, assembly GCA_037951105.1. NCBI lineage: Eukaryota > Metazoa > Echinodermata > Echinoidea > Clypeasteroida > Echinarachniidae > Echinarachnius > Echinarachnius parma. The sequence continues at coordinate 58,832 of JBAMJV010000856.1, read as the reverse complement.
TGCACCGGAAAAGTCATATACCTGGATTGGGTTACGGAGGGTATCTCCTCATCTTTCCTCTTCTATTTGGAGGAGAGATGACGGATGGTGTGTCAAATTTAACTTGATACTGACCTAGAAATGTTGCATTTCCCCTTTTGAACATTGGTAAGACGAACGGAGTGTGTGGGTATATAGGATCATATAGAGAGGTATACATTTGTATTTGATATTGATTAGCACTTGTGTAGGGTAGGGGTGCCGACACCTTTATTTTCCCGGCAGAGAAAGAGTTGAGTGTCAACCTTAACTGTTACCGACCCATTAATACCATACTGGGGTAAGAGAAGTTTGCCCGCTCTTCCTTATTTTTCTCGAGATTTGGTATTGTGTCAAAGTTTTTATATTGACCTAGAAAATGTGTTTTCCGCTTTTGAACATTAGTACGGCGAACGGAGTGTGCAGTGGGTAGGATCATTATAGAAAAGTATACAGTTTATTTTTATCTTGGTTAGCACGTGTAGGGTAGGGGTGTCGGCTCCTTTATGGCTCCGGAAGGGTAAGAGTTGAGTTTCAATCTTAAAGGGCAATGCAACTCAAGAATAGAGTTTATCCTACTTTATACATCGTAATATGCCTGTTTATTATATGTAACATTACTCCGACTCAGATTTCTGCTTTGGAAGAAATATGTGAAAAACTCACGCGAACACTGGAGGCCGCCATTATTAGGTTTGTGCGGACTACGGTCAATGATATGCACTAATGCATTTCAAATTTTCAATAGCACCAAATCAAACCATTGTCTGAATACTTGTAGATGCTTTGAAATCAGTGAAAAGCTTTTTGTTCGGCCCCTAAGCACATACGTCAGAGTTTGCAAAGCATGTCGGGTAATTACAAGAACATGGCCGCTCCCATCATCTTTTGACGCCGTAAGAATTAGTACAATGTGGGTATGTTCACGTAAGGATTTCATGGGATCCAGGAGGCCAAAATTGCCAAGTTATGTATCAAATCAAATGTCTGTTCACCCTCTAAACGATAATAATAACCGAAAGCCATAGTTTCATTGCCCTTTATTAACAACATCTTAATAAATAACATTCTTAGGATGAGATAAGAGAAGATTACCCTCTCTACCTTTTTTTCGAGATCGGTAGCGTGTCAAAGTTAACATATTGACCTAGAAAATCTGTTTTCCCCTTTTGAACATTAGTACGGCGAACGGAGTGTGTAGGAAGGATCATATAAAGAAGTGTACATTTTATTTGATCTTGATAAGCACATGTGTATATAGGGTAGGGTGCCGACACCTTTATTTTCCCGGCAGAGAAAGAGTTGAGTGTCATCCTTAACTGTTACTGACCCATAAATAACCTTCTTAGGATGGGGGTAAGGGAAGTTTGCCCTGTCTTCTGTGTTGTTTTTTTTCCTTTTGACGCGAACAGAGCGTGCGGTATGATCATAATATGAAGAGGTAAACATTTTTGTTTGATCTTGTTTAGCACATACCGAAGGGTAGGGGTGTGTCAGAAAACAATAGTGTGTCAGAATGAATTGATGTTGACCCATAAAATGTTACATGTTTTGCTTTAAAATTGACATGGTTAAAGTTAAAACGTCGAGACTTTGCTGAAAGATTTAAATGAAACAGAAAAAGCTTCGGAGTCGGAACATTAATTTATGTGCCCTACATGATGAAGTAAGTCTTGATTATGTTGCTAGCCAGTAAAACATTTTTAAAGTAAAAAAAAAAATAACATGTCCTAAAAACAAGTGCACGACACAATACATACACAGATATGCATACGCGGGACAGACGTAACGATCTTTGTGCGATATTGTCTTGGTGTTGGCCGACGTCGACAATTTAAATGTTATTGTTAATGATTTCTGCTAATATGACCACTATTACAAGCAATTTCCGTAGCTATAATTAAACAAGGAATTTGAGCAATTAAAACAAAAACAAAACACGAACTTCCTCTTTGAAATAACAACAAATCAAGGCTCCGGATGCAAATATTTCTATATACACGATTGATAATCATATATACGCACACATGATTGGTCACGTGTCTACACTATTTAGTTTGAGTTTCCTCTCGGCAGGAGAAGGATGGCATAGATGGAGTGTGATCAACTCGATTCTGACCTAGAAAAATGTTTCCCTTTTTGAAACACAGCGGGCTGCTGTGTTGTTGTAGTAGACTCACGGTAAATAAAACAATTTGATAAATTGGGCCGCTCGTGGAGATAGGGGCCCGTGCTACTTCCGGGTGATAAAGCTATTAGAGAAATTGTGGGATAGAAAATGAGAAAGAGGGGGGGGGGGGGGGGGGAGAAAGGGGAAGTGAGGGCGAGTAGGGAAAAGGGGGAGGACAAAATGAATAAATAATAGCTTTCAACCAAAAGGCGCTAAATCCACTTTTTCAACTTCCGAGGAAAACAGTTTTCTTTGTCCCACTTTGTACACGTGCCTATGGGAATATGAAAATTGAACTTTCTATATTTTGATTGTGAGTGAGTTATTTGTCGTAAAATGTGGATTCCTAGATAGCTACGTAGATTATACATGTAGATATATCGTTAACTCTATTTTTATGGAAAGTGGATTTAGCGCCTTTTGGAAGTGAGCTCTATTATGGTGGTATCTATTTTATGCATTTTATTTCTCCCCGCGCGCGGGAGTGGGGGGGGGGGGGGGGGGGGGGGGGGGGAGTTTGGGGTCTCACGAGGGGTGGGGGTGTTCCCATGGCCCTTCATAAAGTTACTATGCACCAACGATTTCATTCGAATGGGGTGCTCGGTTTCTATCACGCCATCGCCATTAAAAAATCATGTTTCACAACTGGAACATGTGTGTGAAGGCTGTGGCGAATTAACATTCCGTTTTGTCCACTGTATTCAGCGAGAGGGCTGGCATATTGTGCAGGGATATCTACTCACATAAATTATGCGAACGTTTGAATGAATGTAATGATTATTGGCATGCTTGTATGTGTATGATCGTTAATGTTGACTTTGCTAGTTTTACTATATACCTAACAACCAATATTTCAACATGCATTTGCGCTAAGACGTATGTGATTTATGATTCCTGAGAAATTTGTTACAATTTGTTATGAAATCGTAAATGAAAAATTGCGTCGCTTAGTAAATTATTCTAGATGTATAGATATGCAATAGGTTGCCAATATAATTATATAGGCCTAATTAAAATCGTGTTAGCTTGGCTTTTCTGTTAAATGGAGCGCAGGTATTATAAGTATATTAATTGTCCACCTTCATTGTATACCATGATAATGATTATCTACGTGATCTACGTGACAGAGAGCTCAGTTCCAAAAGGCGCTAAATCCACTTTCCATAAAAAATTGAGTTAACGATATAATGTATCTACATTGTATAATCTACGTAGCTATCTAGGAATCCACATTTTACGACACATAGCTCACTCAAAATCAAAATATAGAAAGTTCAATTTTCATATTCCATAGGCACGTGTACAACGTGGGACAAAGAAACCTGTTTCCCTAGGAAGTTGAAAAAGTGGATTTAGCGCCTTTTGGTTGAACGCTCTTCGTGTGTTGATACATTAATAACAGTGTGTAGGTGATTCAATGTTTCATTTATTCCGCGTACACTATACTTTCAAAATGATTAAAACAATCGTAGCAATGGCTTGTAACCGAGCATGGTGGCTTAGCGGTTATAGTGTCCGCCTCATGCACGGGAGGCACCACACCGGGTCATACCAAAGACTTTAAAAATGGTACCTTCGGCCTTCTAGCCAGGCGCTCGGCATTTATAGAATGGAGAAGGGAAAGTTAAAGGCTCCCTTCTGTAGCTTTCGCTACATTTAGTAGACGTGTGGCCTAGGGCTAATGAATCGTAGATAGGCGCCGCCTTGTGTGCCTAAATTGGCACGGGAAGGACTTTAACTTTCAACTGTAATAATGGCTTGTAAGATACTGTCTGTCCCTGCTCTTGTGTCGTCTATGAAGAATTTAAACAACTCGTAATTATGTTGCTTATAATAATAGTCATATTGCTGCAAATATGCACAGCTCAGTTGCCGCTGTATAAGGATTCAAAGGAGCTGTATAGACGCGAAACTACGGACCTTGTCTTTAAAATAAAAAAAACACATTACGTCTACCGCTGATCTGCAAGAGGCATCAACTAATCGCACTTATATAACCGTACGATTCGCTCTGCCAGGGAGAGTTTATATCAGAGTCCAATCAAAAACTGTACATTGTATTTGAAATTTGAAATTAAATGTATTCACTTAACGAACATCGTTTACACAAATTAGGCAAATCACAGATAATCACAATTGCCAGATCATGTCATTGGTAAAAAGGAACCAGTAATACTTTTTCTCGCACGCTATTTCCAAAAGCCGATTCGATGCGGAATCCCAACCGTTCATGTCAGTACCCCCCCCCCCCCCCCCTCCCCCTTTTAACCCATTGGCTATTTATAGGAGATAGTGTTATCTACAAAGACTTAATACATGTCATACCATGTTCCAGTAGTGAATTGGTTAATTTAGCTGGATCTCAATTGAGTAGACGTCCGGTCATCAGATAGTGTCGTGTTCGGGGTTCAACCCCCTGTGAGTGACTGTTAGGGCTTCATTTCGAGAGCTTGTTCTTGGAAAGCGGTTTAGAGTGGCAATGGAGAGACCGAATCAAAGGTGCTTGTTGACCATGTGAACACTCTCCTTTCTATATATATTGAAATTCCCCAAAATTCAATACGCCTTACGTCAGGTTTCCATATTAAAGGAACGGAGTAACATGTTTTCTGCAAAACGATCTGTCGAAAACAGTTTGTTTGGCAGTTTGGAGAAAAGCTAGGTCGCATCAGGTTCGTTTTGGTAAAACATGAGTTCCCGACAGGATCGGAGTCACAGCATGTTTAAAAACAAAACGATGAGACAAGGACGTTTTATTTATAGCATGAATAACTGGGTCCCAGCAGTTTGGTTTAGGTGAAACATAGCTTCCGCCTTCCTCGAAAGGAACGGAGAAATTGTGTTTGTGCGCTATAAGGACCGTTTATTCTGAAGGGAAACCGGTCCGGAACCCAACTGGTTCGTTTTGGTTTAACAAAAAAGCTTGCCAAAGAAACGGAGTTATGTGAAAAACTTTGCAACACGGACGGTTGTTCAGAAGGGTGAATAACGGGGTTTAGAGTGTTTTACTTTGGTTAATCATTGACATTAAAGGGATAGTTGAGTTCTGGTAGAGAGATTACAGTTTTAGTCAAACTGAATTTTAGTAACCAAAACCTGCACCATTACATTACAAACTAATAATTATAACTCCATCATGCTCAAAAGGAATACAACAATTACAAACGACTAAGTAAAAAGCCTGTTATCATTCAAAAAGAGCCGTTACAACTCAAGAGGGCGCTATTTAAACAAAATCATTGGTTTTAGCCTTTTTTCATACAAAATTGTGCATTTAATGTTTGTTAAAATAATGATTCAATAGAGATATCATCAACGACTTTTTAAAAACCTATTCTGATCTTTTTTCAAAGTAGTCTTCGAGCATTTTTGAAATTTTTCTAAAAAGTCTAAATATCGCCCGGTGATTGCCTGTGAAGAACATTTTGAATAAAATATATTTATGGATATTTCAGCCGTTTCTGAACCGATTTTGATCAAATAAAGTTTATTCTGTCATTAAAATTGTATGTTCTTTCGAATTTGACAGTCTCACAACAAAATTATCTCACAACAAAATATCGGGGGGCACTTCGGGAAATACCAATATTCAACACTACCTTTAATGACAGGGGTCATTAATAACGAGCGTCCAGAGAGGGGCGTTTTAGGTTAAGGACCCCCCCCCCCCCCCCCCCCTCCTCCTACTCCCACGAGTGTCAAAAGCTGTATAATGGCACATACATTATTCCTGCACTTGCCAAGCACCATGGTAAATCAGGATTAGGTTAATACAGTTATGAACGGAAAACATTTGCTCCCGCATGATGCAACCAGAACAGTTTATATTCAGCTCAACGGTTACTGTTTTGGGTTTGGTTAAACATTAACAGGCTCACGACAAGGTTATGAAATATACCACACAGGCCAAAAATCTATAGCAACTTGCTACTGTAAATTGAAATGATATATTATGTTCTCGCATAGCTGATATTGTAAGTATCTACATGGATAGCAATCACAAAGCAGCGGAGCGGGTGATGTATAAATGATATTGTATACGTCATGTATCAGTTCATCTGGAGGGGAAAACTTTATTGCTTTGTTTAAAACTTGAACATTCTCACGACAGGGTTATACAATACGCACATACCACAATGAGGCCAAAGTCTCAGGTAGCAACTTGCTAGATTGAGATGTTATATCATCACGTGATCATGTTCTCACATTGCTGATATTATGTTCAAGGATAATAATAACAAAGTGCACACAGCGGGTGGTATATATATAATATAAATGACGCTGTAATATATATATATCTGTTAGATACTCGGGCATGGAAATGTATACATGCGTCATTACATCTCGTGAGGTACATTAGTCAGTCAGTACGTCTTAAAGGAGGGGCGCAATCCCGGCTTTGATTCAGCTTTATAGCTTTGAATATGTGCCTTTATTGATATACCACATTCTTTTTTCTTTTTTTATCCTTAAGTTGGGCAAAAAAGGAAAATTTCATGCACATTTTGGGCTCTTTTTCGCGTCGGCGTTCCATACTCCTAAAAAAGTAATTTTAGCGGAGCGATGAGCTCATGAGTCATGACGTCACCTGCAGGCAATAATACGGAAGAGCGAGCATTGTTTACAACGTGGTTCAATGCAAACACTTTGACTTGCTAGTAATACAAACTCGTATTTGCTTGAAAATTGAGGATTAACTGAAATTGCCTCAGGAATTAATTTTAGCAAGATGCAGCAACACATCTAAGGAAAGTATAAGCCTGCACCGTTTTCCATAAGGATCCACGTATGAGGCGGATTTAGAACTCAAAGGTTAAATTAACGAGGGCCGACTAGGAAGGACCTAGCGAGTGTGTGCAGGTCTGCCAGAGTTTCGGGGGGCCGCGCGGCAAGACAGGTTATGCTCTCGCGTGCTAGCTGCCGCGCCAACTACCTATGTATTACAAGTTCTGAAAAGTAACGAAAATGCAAGATTATTACCATCGCACCTATTCTAGACTATTTCTTAATTTACTTACATGCTTGCATGGCTTTTCAAACAAATACAAGAACGATTACCTTAGATGGACAAATCTATCACTTTCGTGGCATCTTTGACAATGTTTATTGTTTTTTTTTTCTGTCGGCATTCTAATGCCGACAGAGAAAAAAACAATAAATGAACTGAACTTAGCGCTCTTTTGTAGTTTTGTTGTTAATTTGCAAACGGCGTAGACTACGTGTATGATATCGATGCCCAGAAATTGATCGACTATGTTCAACCTCCCGCACGCTCGCCAACGACTTGAGTTTTGGATTTGTTTATTTCGGGGAAAAGTAATATTTTGCTCAAAACTGAGGTAATTCTGAATGTTCTGTAAATATATTTCCGTAAATATTGTTAAATAGATCCATCAAAGCAATGATGCTTGTCATTTTATTGCCGCATAAAAAGATGAATTTGAGTGCGAAACACCGCATTTTTGTACACCTTTTTTTGAGGCGTGATCGGATGAAGCCGCCACTTATTATGGTTAGGCTAGGCCTGGGCTAGCCGCAGCGCTCGTGCGTGCTTGATGGCCGGAATACCTGTCTGCGAGGGGGCTGGGTATACGATTGCTATAATCATATCGGAGACTTCCTCGAAGCGATTTTAGAGTGAGTATGCGCCTTTATTTGGCAATTATATTTGTTGTATTTGTGGAGACAAATAATGAAATAAGAGTTATAATAATGGTGTCTGCAATTATGGGGAAATTGTCATGAATTTGCTCAGCCACGCTCAACAAATCTGTTCGGTTGCACCTCTATCACTTCCATTCCATTTTGGCTGCCGACGCACAATTTTGAATTTTATCTTCAGGAACAGTCAATTCAAAACTCGATTCTGACTCTGATCCAGATCTTTCGTCTAATTCACGCTCACTGTTAGAATCAGATGAATCTGGGTGTGGATCCTCCATAATTATAAACTCAAACAAATGTATGTAGATATTGAAAAAAATCGAAATAATATCTCTCTGTCAATGTGATTAGATGCGCTCAGCGTGTACGTCTATGACAATTAGAGTATCGGGGATCCTGTGATTGCCTGCAGATGACGTCACAACTATGACGTCATTTTTCTTCGCCCGAACTCAATTTTTTTGGGGGGCACTTTCAAAGTAAATTTTCAGGTCCTCATATCATTTATAAATAATTTTCCAAGTGCAAAACAGTTGTTTTATTCGAAATCTACATGTAAGTGGCTTTCTGAAGGGCTAAAATGCCATTTTCAGCTGATTTTCTTGACACCATACCTTTAAATCAAGTGTATTAATGTATGTGCAAGCTAAATAATCACCAAAAAATTATGCAGTGGGTGGTGTATAATATTAATATCACTGTAATGCATCTGTGTGATATATACTCGATCATGGAGATGTAGAGTATACATACATGTTTAACATCATTACCATGATTACGTGGTATGTGTCATGGGGTAAGGGGTACAGTAGCCAATAAATTGTACTTATGAAGAGCTTAATTCCAAAAGGTGCTAAATCCATTTGTTCAACTTTGGAGAAAAACGGGTGTCTTTGTCCAACTTTGTACACATTTATATTGGAATATACAAATGGAACGTTCCATATTTTGATTTTGATTGTGAAATTTGTCATAAAATTTCGATTTCTAAATATATAGCTTCGTAGCTTATTAATGTACAGAGATGCGATGCCAACCGTTCCGTTTTTGCCGTATTTGTTACGTTTTTTCATTCAAAATACGGCAGTACGTTTTCCACTAATAAAATACGTTTTCTAGAGATTTCGATAATGTATGTGTATTTATTGTGTACATGCGATCGATATGTAATGTGTGTGTACGTGTATGTATGTAGTAGTGCATACGGCCGGCCGGCTATGGTTGAGTAGTGGCCTTAATATGTACAATGTGCGAGTATACTGGGTGATTAGTGTTCATATTATATACAGTACTGTACACGGGCATGCAGAGCGTGATGATGCGATACTAAGTTGAACAGGTACCGTACCAGCGTGCCAATTATTAGCGTCTTTTCGCTCTGCGACGGGAGTGCGGCTACGGGGGATTTAAATTAGCTTTGATCGTCAACGTACTCTGGCTACCGTCGCGATCTATTTGCAGTTTCGCAATTCTGAATACGCGGGAGTTTCACTCGTTCCATTTATCATGCATGTTGTACTATAAGCATACGGCATAGGCAGTACAAATCACAACATACTGTGCATGCAGCGCGTGTGTACGAATCAGTGCATGAAACACGTGAGGCAGCGAGCCTCGCCGTCCAAGCGCTCTGATTGGCTGATCACGTACCCGCGTAGCGGCTCTACGCCCGACGTTAATTCGGCGAACTACCGTCCTAGGTTTGGCCGCTACGGGGAAATTTTCGCTCTGAGTGCGACCCCCCGCTAAGATTAGCGTTGTAGCCATAGTCCCGTCGCCGAGCGAAAAGACGCTAATAGCATGTATTTCGAATGTGTTGTATGCTCGCATGCGATGCGATGCAGCGCGAAGACTTCCCCTCGATCGTGCTTGCTCCGATCCCCGGGCCCGCCGGAGGCGTGCGAGAGACTTCCCCCCAAGACTGCGCGGTCGTGCGTGGTGCCTCATCTGAGCTGAGCTGCACGTGTGTGTACCTGTACGCGGTACATAGTATGGACAAGTATTATAACTTCGCGCGTATTGAAACTTCGCGCATCATATAAGCGGTACGCAAACATTAGAACACGGACACGGTGACGGAAATTTCTGACGCCAAATGAAAGAGCACACATTATTTACTAATCAACCAAAAAATTAGCAAACAAAGATCGATATTTCTCGAGAAAAAACTTACTTTTTGTGTGTTTTTTCGTGTATAAATTATGGACAATGGAAAATCATCAAATTAAATCGAAATCCTTCCCGTAGAACAGACTTGTTGTTATCGAAATGCTGCGTAAAATGCTCCTTTATTCGACCATCATTTCAAATTTACTTTCGGATCGCGCAATCTCCGTAGAAAGCTTGACAACGCGCGCGTGCCAAGATGCTAATAATACGCGCAAAAGTTTGCATCTTCACACACCCATTGACCCTAACAGGATTGCGTGTTAAAGGGGACCACCAGGCAAAGGACAACACATTATTATATGTTTTGGTACCGTTTTGTGATATCAAATAGATACCCAACATTTTGCAAAGGGTTGTGTAATTCATAAACAAAGCAATTAATTTCCACCACTTACGGAACCACTGCTATTTCCTGGTTCCATACGGGCCAAGCATTTGCGAGTGCGCCAATGCTTTCACGCGTACGTCAATAGATTCCCGGATGATTCATCCGCTCTGCACAGTGCGCTCTGGCTCTGCACGCATATAGTCTACGCAATTCAGACCGCATGAACGCATGGTTGAGAATGGTGATGCGTTTTCCAATTATATATTTTTTTCTGAAAACATATTTTTGTGAACTTGTTGAAGGAATGGAATACTAAAGATGGTACCTTTCTATAATCAGAATATTATTTTTGGGTGGTGGTACCCTTTAAGTCAATGCCAGTGTATCAAAGTGTATGGAGCGCGAAGTTTCAAGACTACCGTACTCGGTGAAGAATCTCTTGTTGATATGACATGGTTACGGAATCGGGCCAATAACACATGAATTGTGAGTTTAAATCGAAAATGTTTTACATACATCGAATCCTCAGAATAGAGGGAGTATTTTAATGCTTGTTTCATTGAGATTACAGTAATTTGTTGCTCCTACGACACTTTGAAAAAGTTCGAAATTTTCGTGCGCGAAGTTTCAATACACCTTCATACAATACATGTACATACCGCATACCTATTATACACTGCACACGTGTTATCACGCACACGGAGCAAAGTCTTTGACTTGGCTCGATTGTCATTTTTCGCATATAAGTGGGGCTAGAATGTGGCTGCAAAGAGCTTATATTTTGGGATAAAGTTCTTGATTGTGATCATTTAACACCTATGGTACACTGCCCAGGATCATCATGGCGTCAACTTCATCGAAAAGTCATCTGCGGTTACAATCTTTTCGATCGGAGTACACTACACGCTGGCCTTGCATAATACGATCAAAACGTGATGAGCTTTCCGTGCGCTGTACAATTTGCTCGTGTGATTTCCGGATCGCGCGCCCACGTCACGGTGGAGCAAACGACATAACGGCACATCTCAAAAGAAAAAAACACGTCAGCCTCGCTGAAAGTCGCGACAATCAGCGAGACATTGGACAATTCTTCCGTACCACGGATCATTCAACGATACGAGCTGAAACGCTGATGGTGAATTTCTTGGTAGAACACAACCTTCCTTTTGCGATCATGGACCACTAGTCTACTCTGAGTTAGTGAAGAAAATGTTCCCAGACAGCAAAGTGGCTTCTTCGTTTGCTTGCAAGAGAACGAAATCAACTGCTGTCGCCAGGACGCTGGGCCAGGTAGCGAAAGGTATGAGCAAATATATTATCAAATTAAAAAAATAAAAATTCATGTTACATGTATGTATTGTAATGACTGAGATATGGGTTTTATATCATGTCAAAACAAACTAAAGTAAACACTAAATATGTTCAATGTTTGCTTTCAATCTACTAATTAGATGTTTGTCAATGATTCGGCACTAGGCGAAATAAATATAACCATTAATAATACAGTTTCTTAAAGTTACTGCACATCCTAAAATTAGTAAAAAATCACTGCAAAATGATTAACAGATATGTTTTGTATCAATCACCAAACTGTTTATTTATCCCTCAAAGGTCTGTCATAATTGTGTTGTCAACATTTACTCAGCTACAAACACAAAACAGTCATTGTAGTTATGATAACATTTTTAATCAAGGTGAAGCAAACAATTGTTTGCATAATAATGTTAATTGTACATGCCTTTGTTTGGAAAGAGTGTTGGTTGGAATGTTTTCTTGGCGCTAATACACTACAGTTTCGCATACCTTTTAAACAATTTTTGGCATATTTTGTGTACTATTAGGCCCCACCATGACCACTAGCATAACCAAACCTTGGGTCAGATAAGTGGGGCGCTAATTTTGCAGCTGTTTATGCCAAATTTGTTTAAAGGTGTGTGAAACTGCATTAGCGCCGTTTTCTTTGGCTAAAGAAATAATAAAAAATGAACATAGTCTGAGCACAGTATATTAGATCAATGTCATCAAGTTTCATCACAGGTCTTTTTTTTTTTTAACAGGGAACATCGTGAAGAAGATCAGAGAGGCCCGTTTTACAATTTCAACGGATGGCAGCTCGGATAGAGGTGCAGAGGAGCAACTGTACCCAATCATCGTAAGATTCTACGATTCTGATGCAAGACAAGTGGTCAGCGTTCTGCTTGAAATTGCTACATCCAAAGAGCGGTCCACTGGCGAGAACATTTTCCTGATGATGGACAAATCTCTTAAGGAGATTGGTGTTTCATGGAACAATGTACTATGCTTCTCTGCAGACAATGCAGCAGTAATGATGGGTATCCGATCTGGTGTAGCAGCGTACATTAAGAAGGAAAATCCAAACGTCTTCACAATGGGATGCATCTGCCATAGACTGCATTTGGCCGCAGAGAAGGGGGCAAAGCAGCTTCCATTTGCTCCGGAGGACTTGCTGATTCAAGTGTTCTATTACTTGGAGAAATCCAGTAAACGACACAAGGACTTCAAGATCTACCAAAGCATGTGTGGTGTGGAATCCCATACAATCTTGCGCCATGTGTGTACTAGATGGCTCTCCCTAGAAAGGGGACTGAACAGATTGCTGGAACAATGGGATCCTCTGAATCTATACTTCAAGTCTGAGGCTGAAACTGGGAAGAGAAAATTCAAAGGATCGCCTGCCCAACAAAAGAAGAAGCAGAAGGTCAGCCATGATGGACCACACCTCTCCAAAGATGGTTCTGCCAGCTCGTCTTCCAAGACATCTGTCAGCTCGTCATCCAAGTCCAGCTCATCTTCGAAGTCATCTGCCAGCTCGTCTTCCAAGACATCTGTCAGCTCGTCATCCAAGTCCAGCTCATCTTCGAAGTCATCTGCCAGCTCGTCTTCCAAGACATCTGTCAGCTCGTCATCCAAGTCCAGCTCATCTTCGAAGTCATCTGCCAGCTCGACTTTCAAGACATCTGCCAGCTCGACTTTCAAGACATCTGCCAGCTCGACTTTCAAGACATCTGCCAGCTCGACTTTCAAGACATCTGCCAGCTCAACTTCCAAGACATCTGCCAGCTCGTCTTCCAAGTCCAGCTCATCTTCGAAGTCATCTGCCAGCTCATCTTTCAAGCCATTTGTCGGCTCATCCATCAAGACCTTGTCAAGTGCTGACCCATGTTCAACCAAGAAACCTGTGTCTTTCGTAAGTTCAGGCAAAATACTAATTTATCTTTATTTTAAGATATATGATTTTAAAAAATGTCAACTCAGACCATGGTATATAGGTACAAGACATAAAGGCAGTCAATCAATTGTTAACAATCTAATGATAAAGCAACTCATATGTGATTGGGGATAATCCTCCGAGTAATAAATAGCTTATAATAATAGTAATTATAATAAATATATAAAATGGAAAATTATTATTATTATTAATCTTAAGATTTTAATCCCATGGTTCTTTTTTCTACTTTACTTTGCCTTTTTTCATATAAAGAAGGGGAACACCTGCGGTAGAGCCAACGCAACCAAGAAGCTGAGTTGCAGCAAGCCTTCTACCTCCACATCTTCACACAGTCTGAGCAGTGCCATGAAGTCATTCAAGATACCTCGTACTTCAGTAAGTATTTTCTTTGCATTTGAATGATCCTCAGAAATCAACAGTTTGAGTTCAGTTACATTAAATCTTCTTAAACTGTGTCATGAAGTTCATTGTAAAATGAATCTTTATTAGCTTTAGATTTTTGACAAATAGCAAATGTAAAATTCAGTTTTAGACAGTGATAATGTTACTACTTCAAATTAAACTAGGCAGTATCTCTTTTATGGATTCACAATGCTTTTAACTATTCTATACATCTCAAAACTTGCCAAGATATCACTGCTGTAGTGATAACATTCTATTTCAGATGACTTCTGTTTATGGGGAATATTTTGGACAAACACTCTCATTTTCCCATGTCCTTTTTCCAAAGATTGAATTTGTGTTGTCACTGAGACGTTTGGAATAGTTTTGAATAAATGTGTGAAGAATGTTTTGTCAAGAGGTATTGAACAAAATGAAATATAACATAACTAACCATGGAATTTCCCATATATTTTCCCCATTTGATTTCAGGTAAAAGTGAGCAGTTCTACCAGTGCAAGCAAGAATCCTTCATCAAGTTCATCTGCAGACTGCAATGCTACCCCAGGACCAAGCTCGGATTCATCTTCATCAAGTGGTCAGCCTCAGGGAGTGAAGGCTACATCAGTGGGCACTCCAACATTGCATGCAGGTTCTAAGTCCTGCATTCATCCAAGCAGCAAGGAAGGGGTGAAAGCAAAGAAGAGTAATGAGTCATCAACAAGCATGAGTGAAGGGTCGTCTCAACAGAGCACAAACAAGGCTGGGGACATCTTCAGAATGTTTCAGAACAGGAATAAAATGTACTGTTTGTTCCTCCAAAATGTGATCCCAATGTTCAATCGCCTGAATTTGGAGCTACAAGAGGAAGCCCCCAAAATCCATCTGGTGTATGACAAACTCCAAAGCCTTCTACATGATCTGCTAGTTCGCTTTGTCAAGCCTGCTGCCATAGCTGGTGCTCCTACAATTAGCTTGGTGGACTATAAATCGGAACTCAACCAGAAGGGCAATGAAGAACTGATTGTGGGAAATGCAGTCAGAGAACTTCTTGCCTCAGAGAAGCTGACTCAAGATGAAAAGACAGAGTTTTTTGCAGCAGTCAGAAGGTATTTTGTAGCTGTGTGTGATTACGTTCTTGCCACCTTTCCTCTGAAGGACGAAGTCATTCATCATGCCCGGGTGGCAAACCCAAGGATGAGGGTGGAGACCAGGTTTGCCGACGTGGCCTACTTCGTCAGAAGATTTGGGTACCTTCAAGAGGAGTTAGATGCTCTCGAGTTAGAGTTCGGGCACTTCCAGACAGATCCTCTTGATTCCATCACACTAGAGGAAAGAGCAGACACAGTATGGCTTCAAATTGCGGACATCAAGGATGCATCTCAAAATCAGAAGTATGTGCATCTTCCAAAGGTCATGCTCATGGTACTCTCTATCGCCCACAGCAATGCATCAGATGAGAGATTATTCAGCCTGGTGCGGCGGAATGCGACAGATTTCAGACCGAACTTGTCCACTGCCACACTATCAGACATCCTAACTCAAAAAGCATCAATGAGTGGGTTTTGTTACCAAACCAAGTTCCCTGATTCTGTTCTCGAGTCCTGCAAGAAGGCAGCAGCCACCTTCAATAAGTAACTGTCATTATATGATTATTCCACCTTGTGCATCTGCCGATGCCTACTTATATGTGTTGTGGTAAGATTTTTGCTTTAGTTTTGTCTATTTTTGTCGCTTCGCACGTTTTTTACGTCTTTTACGTCGCTTCGCACGTTTTTTACAAAATACTTTTTTTTGGTGAAAAATACTGTTTTTTACCTCTCAGAATACTCAGAATACTTTTTTTTGTTTCTGAAGGTTGGCATCTCTGATATTATGTACTGATCTCGTTATTAAACTCAGTCTTTATGAAAAGTGGATTTCGCTCCTTTTTGAACTAAGCTCTTCATATAGTGGGATGGAAATATGCAGGTTGGTTGGTATTTGTCGCGACCATCCGCATCGTATTGCCCCTGATGGCATCGTAATTGCTCCAAGACTTTAATGACCATATCATCGCGTTACAATTTGATCGATGATGCCATCGTGCTTGATTTCTTTAAAGAGAAATGTTGCGCCATCGAGCCAGTAATACATTGAGTGAAATGGTTTGCTTTAATACGTGTATATTCATGTATAAAGTAAATTTCGATTTTTATTTTTTTATTATTTTATTTTTTGTTATCATGTGTTTGAATTCTAATTTATACGTCACAATGCACTTCTGATGATTGTTATTTATGTCAAAAAGTATGTTTAAGATGACTGATTTTTAAAAATGTCACAATCGAGTTGTGTATAATATAATCCATTAATGATGAACAATTCCTATCCAATTTGTTTACTTCAATATATTTGATTAATTTGTGTTGCGCATACCGTAAGTGAATAATATTACATAATTTTCAGTCACTTTTAAAGCTACTCAGGTTCATGGCATTATATATATTTTTTTTAATACAATAAAAGATAATGGGTTACTTAATTTAGCTAACGGAAATTCATTGAAGTTGAAAGCTTTCGGCACAGTTTGTCTAGTTAATAGATACAAATCGTTATTGTGTCTAATATTGTTTTTCAAAACGTGTCAACTTTGGTATGGAACATTTGAAAGAAAGTGTACAGCGTATAGAATAAAATGAAACAGGCAATTTGACAGGTATTGCGACCGACACTATTCATGCCAAAACAGCCTGGGGGTGTTTCACAAAGATCCTAAGTTGATCTTAGCACTAAGATGGTCTGAAATATTATGGAAAGCCATTAGTGTCTTGAAACAGTTTTATAAAAGTTATGTTGAAATGCATAAAATGTTGATTCAAATCATATATATTTTCTAATTATCAAAGAGATTCATAATCTTCACATAAAATTCATGAAATCTATTTGATAATTAGAAAATATATATGATTTGAATCAACATTTTATGCATAGGGCGCGTTATTCTAGGAAATGCGTGCGATAGTCATTCAGTGCCGCAGTCATGCACAATGCACGGATATGCTACGTGCGGGTGTAGCTATGTACCAGCAGCGTACCGTCGCGATGCGTCATTTGCATTGACAAAGGACGCGATGCAATCCCAGGTAAGATCAGAACTTCGTTCATGGCAAACTCACGAAATCTGGACATTTTGTGTCAAATGTAGAAAATTTATTGATAAGAATACTTATTCCGAATACGATATCTATACATTGTCTTCCTTTATGAAATTGGCTGTTGAAATGAGGTGTCAAGCCAGTCATTCTGTGTACAAACGTCGGTGCAACTTACTCTTCACACGTCACAGCCCAATTAGCCAATCAGCTCGCACGTTTCAAGGAGAGGTCTCAAAATGTCTTTATTTTTTACCATAGTGAGATAAAATTATTAAAATTGAATGCTGGATTCGTGATTTACAGGTAATAATACATGGGAACAGCGTTCTAAATCCTCTAATTTAGAAGTCCTTTAAATGACGTATGTGAGAACTGCTAGAGTTCCAGATAATTTTGAGGATTTGGACAATGTTACTATAGATCCCTTTAAAAATCATATTATAAAACATGCATCAGGTTTTATGCACGCCTCATTGCACGTAAACAAAAACAGAATTGGCAAATTTATCCCATAACAGAATGGTAAACAAATTAATGATGTGGCACAAACATACACTTGCGCGCGCGCACACACACCCACACACACCATAGAAGTATGAATAAACAAACCAACCCGTTTATAACTAGAAGGCTCACTTAACGCGCGCAAGTCACGTGTCCCATAGACTTTGTACATGGGCAACATGGCGGAGTGAACCGATTTTTGAAGCTCCCGTAGCCCACTTCTCTACGTCATCGGGTAGTGACCTAGAAATACTTGACCAATCATCATGCTATGCAGTGCGTAGACTATCGCGCCTATTTTCCTGCGCACTGTCCTAGATTTCATCACGCTTATGAGAACAATGGGAGCCATTGTGACGTATGCATATGAACTTGTTTTATTGACCTCGATCCCGTGACGACGCGTTTGAACTACTCTGTGATTGGTTAACTGTAGTTCCCAAGTAGCCCATAATGCAACCAGTTGTGGGCTCTTCCGGTGAGCAAAAATCGCTGCACTCTGGCAGCAGTGACACCCCCCTGACACACACACACACACACGCACACACACGTATACGTACGCACAGATTTAGCCAACAGAATTAAGTTTAACATTAATTCGTCTGTCCCTTTAATGCTATGCTATTATACAGTAATCATCATTAATATGTAGTTCTTTATCATGACTACCATGCTAATCTATCAGTGTAACCCTTTCACATGATCATGTATACAAATAGAAGACATTACGTATAATGATATGAACTCTAATTTTATTTATGATAGGAGTAAAAGTTAAAAAACCGCAATGCTTTCGTTTAAAAAAAACATAATACGACCATGACGAATACAAATAAAAATGTTTGCAATCGGCTATAAAAATTAAAATTTGGCATGAAAAAAGCAAGAAACTGTAATACATGCATAGTTATCGTTGTATTGTGATACTTAACAGTGTTAACTTGTCCCCTATTAGATTGTGCAATCCCCATAGAATTGATAGTTGAGATCGGGAACGCTCGAGTTTACTGCAATTCCCGCCGTTTAGAATTTCCTCGGGAAATCTGTCCATACGTTCTTGCAGGCATCCCTCCACCACGAGTTGAGGTCGGGAACGCTCGAGTTCACTGCAATTCCCGCCGGTTAGAACTTCCCCGGGAAATCTGTCCATACGTTCTTTCGGGCATTCCTCCACCACGAGTTGAGATCTGGAACGCTTGAGTTCACTGCAATTCCCGCCGGTTAGAATTTCCTCGGGGAATCTGTCCATACGTTCTTGCAGGCATCCCTCCACCACGAGTTGCGGTCGGGAACGCTCGAGTTCACTGCAATTCCCGCCGGTTAGAATTTCCTCGGGAAATCTGTCCATACGTTCTTGCAAGCATCCCTCCACCACGAGTTGAGGTCGGGAACGCTCGAGTTCACTGCAATTCCCGCCCGTTAGAATTTCCTCGGGGAATCTGTCCATACGTTCTTGCAGGCATCCCTCCACCACGAGTTGAGGTCGGGAACGCTCGAGTTCACTGCAATTCCCGCCGGTTAGAATTTCCTCGGGAAATCTGTCCATACGTTCTTGCAAGCATCCCTCCACCACGAGTTGAGGTCGGGAACGCTCGAGTTCACTGCAATTCCCGCCCGTTAGAATTTCCTCGGGAAATCTGTCCATACGTTCTTGCAAGCATCCCTCCACCACGAGTTGAGATCGGGAGCGCTTGAGCTCACTGCGATTCCCGCCGCTTCCTTCTCTGCATCCTCCAGAAGTCTGCCGACCACTTGGCAGAGATATTGGGGTCCGAGTAAATACGTCCCTCTATTGAACTTCACGGAGCCGTGCCGTTTCCATTCTAGATACGAATTGTAGAGAGTCTCATTCGCCGCAACCTTATGCAGATAGTCGGCGACCTCCTGCACAGACTTGAAGTCGTGCAGATGGATGAACGAATTGGGCGGTGCGACGCGCTCGTAGTCCTCCTTGGTCGTACCGTACACGACGGGAACGATACCGTTTAGCAGCGAGTTTCGCCAGAACTTCTCTGTAATGTAGTCCCGGCACTCGCTGTTCTCAACCGCCATGTACAACTTGTACGTCTGCAGGAGTGCGGTGCATTCCCCCGATTTCCTGGGACATTTCTTGTTCCCGCAGGCTCCGTACATGTCGACCTCGATGTGATTCGAGAGGGCGACCACAAATGCGCGTCTAGGCCAAGAAGTCGTGCCGCAGTTTGAAGCCATCCAGGCCACAAGGCGGGGCTTCTCTTTCGCCCAGTTTCGCCGAGGTTCGTCGCTCGCAATATCGGGTTCTGTCGGGTCATAGTAGCCATACGAAGCAATGAAGGTGACGCCGTCCCGATAACCTATCGCGTAGTCATACGAATTGTTGTAGTAGGGCCTCGGTGGAATTACGAGCCTGTTTGTGTGTATGGGACTCTCAAGACTGTAGAACAGCCACTTCTGTCCGGGTGGGCAATTCTTGTGCATTACGGCCCAGTCCGGCCACTAAGAGCGGTGATACCACACTACAGCATGGCTATTCCGCATCGTCTTTATACTCGTGTCCCTCACGTAACGAATGCCGCACTTCACACCAGGACACGCGTATTCCTTTGGCTTGACATCAACTTTTGAACCATCCCAGAACTGTACCTGTCTGAAGCACGTCGGTGGTGGCGTGCTGTCAAAGGTCAGCGCCATGCTGTAAGCTAATAAAGCGTTACCTCCATCTCTTATTGATGGCACAACATGCCTGAAGTCACCGTATGCCGGTTGGGAATACTCCGTACCGACTATATCGTGAGAAGCGTACATAAAGAGCAGTAGGAAACTACACAGTAGCAAGTTCGCTAATAAGTAGACCACGTAGCGAGGTAGTCTTCTGCTTGTTGATATCCCCTCCATCAATGTAGCTTTCAAAGCTAGAGTTTTGGGTGGCGAGATCCTCGGAGTAATAGGGGTGGGTTGAGGGGAAGCAGAAAGCTACTTCACTGGTTGACTTAAAGCTATTGGAAATTCTGCAAGCGTGTCTAACAAAAAGTAAGGTCAAGCTACATTACACTATATCTAAGATCCACATAAATAAATTGACGTAATGTTATGTTAGGCCTAATGTATGCATATCATATTAATAGGCGGATATTCAAAAGTATTGTTTATGATAAGTATTTAACGAAAGAAAAGTATGTTGGTAAATATTTAGCGTAATGTCATAAAACAAGACATGTATTATGTCTACACTTTTCCATAATAAGTTTTGTTAAAGGGAAGTCAAACGTTGGCATGTTCGATCACGTTTACTGATAAGTGCAATGCATGTTATTTCGTGTCGTATATTTCCTCTTTTTTATCACTAATGGTAGAAACAACTAATGATTAGAGATCACTTAAATCTGTTTTAACTGACCACTTGAGGTTGCCGTTTTCCCCAACGGTTCCGCATGCCACGTCATCTGAACGTGCTCTAACACTTATGACACGGGTTCGTTAACGTCAGGAAAATAGTTTATAGCGATCTAACATCACATTGAGTATGTCCATTATCAGTAATACCCAAAAAGGAAAGTACTAGATTATTGACAGGAGTTAGTGTCATATCGGTAACATTTACACACACAAAAATTACAATGTTCGGCATCCCTTTAATGCAAACGTAAGTCGCACACAGTTATATATTATAAGTTTTGTTCTGAATGGTGTCTTCCCTGTGCATTACTTGTATGTCTGAACAAAAATAAACTCGTTGAACTCAAATTGTTATGAAACATGTAAACACATTAGGTGGAATTCACAAAGGAGGTTCGTAGGAGGTTTGTACAAACCATGGTTTGACCATGGTTTACATCTATGGAATGCCATTTGTAAACTGATGGAGAAAGAATGTAAACTCCTTGTTGATTTACAATTTACTTGTATACAAGCAGCATTCCATAGATGTAGACCATGGTAAAACCATGGTTTGTACAAACCTCCTACAAACCTCCTTTGTGAATTCCACCCAGAGTGATCGGCCCGCGTCTCGATTCCAATGTTATTTATGATTATGCAAATAATCGCGAACTTACACCTTTGCCCATGAGCTTGCATGTGAAAAGCATATTCGTCTCAATCAGCGCAAATAAATCGGATTGTGGAGGAGGCTCTTTTAGCTGAATTGTTTTAGTTATGTCTACCTTTAAAAAAAGAAAACATTATTTGTTCTTCAAATGTCACAGTTTTTTTACCGGTATGTGGATAAATGTTATGATTAAATTTGAAATCCTATCCTTGGAGATAAAGCTGTTGTGTGCAAAATATGGCAAACAGTCACCGAATGACAATTTTCATGACCAATTAGATCTTGGTCGTCTAGTCTGTATGGGATTCAGTAAGAATTAGGTCATGGCTGTACAATGTAGTATCTTTGTCTGGTTCGACCGAACTCACTTGTAACTCTAGTGGGTTTGTTCATGTCTTGTTCTTTTTATGAATCTACATGTACTTTTTTTCTCGCATCTATTATGATGTTGATGATTACATTTTTTAACATTTGAATTATTTTAACTGCGTACCAACCTATGGCGATGTCTCGGCAATTAGGATTTTGAATTTTCGCTCATTACACGGGCACCTTGGTAAAGATTTATCGCCCGTCATACATTCAAGTTGGTTTCGGCGCGGAATTTAAAGGGGACCACCAGGCAAAGAACAACACATAATTATATGTTTTGGTACCGTTTTGTGATATCAAATATATACCCAACATTTTGCAAAGGGTTGTGTAATTCATAAACAATGCGATGAATTACCACCACCTACGGAAAATACAAATTTTAACATTTTGTGAGAGAATATTCTCTATTTCTTGTGTACTTTTGGGAAACTACAAAACATCCACGAATCCCTGACACCATTATTATTTCATGGTTCCGTACGCGCCAAACAGTGCGCCAGTTCTGTTCACGCGTACGTTTGGAGACAGTAGAATCCCGTACGATTCGTTCGGTCTGGACAAAGGTAGTCTTCGTACATGCAGACCCATATGAACGAATGGTGATGCGTTTTCCATTTTTGTTTTCTTTCTTGAAACATATTTTTCTGAACTTGTTGATGGAATGGACTACTAAAGATGTTAGCTTTCATTTATAAGAATATTATTTTTAGGTGGTGGTACCCTTTAAGTGCGATGATGCCATAATGCTTTGTACGTGAATTTCGTTTGTTTTTATTTTTTATAAATGTACCTTCTTAATGACTGGCCAATCGTGTAAAGTACAACATATTATGCAAAACATAATTAACCATCCCAACCCCCCCCCCCCCCCCCCCCGTTTACAAATATGGTACTATTTTCTTTTTGAAAGTACGCTTTAAACATAGTTCTGCGAGGTAGAGGCCCGCAATAACAAATAATTGTGAAAGATAATCATGAACAGAGTTGTAATCTCTATCGTTATTGCCAAATTCAATTTTTTAAATTTTTCATAATGGTTCGCTCCTGTAGATATGAACATGTTGTTAGCGTCGTTTGACCTATTTCCTACTAGACGTTGCATTCCCCATATAGTTAACCCCCAAAGTGCCAGTGAAGCACATTCCCAGTGCCACATTAATTGGAAGACCACAGCTAAATTGCTTTTTGAGGGATTTGAAAGGAATCTATTGAAAAGCAAATGCCTCACACCAGTCCTGAAGATTAGGGTGCGCACTGAACAATAGTGCCACTTACGTATACAATGCCATCGCACAATAAAACGGGCATGGTCAAGACAGTACTCTATTACCATTGCGTGCAATCATAGACGTGGCATACAATCAGTAGCTGTAATGCAAGCAATTGGCACGTATGCAGTTACACGTTACAGTCCCACCGGGCTACCATATATAGGCAACGGGTTAATACTGCGAATTAATCTGTTCCATTCAACATGCTATAATCCATGCCCTAAAGACGGGGTTCATATCCCACTAGGTTCGCTAAGGCAAGGCCTGTGTTAATATACAGTTTAACAGAAATATTATGTTTTCCTTCTAATCTGTTCAAATGTAAAGGCATTTAAATATGTTGATATTTTTAATTTCATGTATACAATCTATCTCAGGTGTAAATTGAAGAGTCGCTACCGTATTATTTCGTTAAACCTCTATATAACGACGATCATTTTTGGCAATTTTTGCTAACTCTGCTCTTAATTGTATATAGATCTCAGTCACCGATATATCTGGCTTCAATGGGAAACATAATTATAATACCATTGATGTACTAGTTTATTTCTTTACCATGAACCTACATGTAACTGTATAGGTCCATGCTTGCACGATACCGATGGTGCACATTTGCTCGTACAGTAAGCATATGATAAAGCCAACAAAGCTAGTCGTCCCGTTGGTACCGACCGGTACGTCAGTCAGGGGGTTAAAATGTCACCATGGCACGCGTGCGCCATCAATCTACGTCTCTCGTCGGCCCATATGGCCACTTATTCATTCCGCGCGATAGTTGATCGCTCAATAAGTTGCGTGAGTGAGGCCCCGCCTTTAATGCCTCTTGACTATACTTCACGTCATGAATGGCGTAGCTAAAATGAGGGGTGGGGGTTCGAGGATGGGGTAGGGTGGCTGTCCCTTTTTGTGAAGGAGGGTAATATGATCGCTCGGTATAAAGTTGCATGCGTGAGCTAGACGCCACTTCTTATGCCCACTGTCAAAGTCAGTGCCCCTTACTGGTTCTTATAGTAAAACAAATAAATAAAACAATGCAACAAAAATAGCAGTTTGTCATTAAATTCCTCACAGACTTATCGAGTACATGGGGGGAGCACGGTTTACTCCACTCCCCCCTCGCCCTCCCTCCCCCTCCCCCCCCCCCTACCCCCCCCCCCCCTACCCCTCTCTATCTCTCTCTGTCTCTTCATGATTTTGTATTCGACTTAATTACAGTTGATTGCTCGATACGTTATATAAAGTGAGGTCCCTCCACGAAATGCCTTTCAACCGCAGCCAGTCATATAATTTCACGTATAAAACATATGACACATTACGTCACTGTTGGTGGCAATACGTGCCTTCGCAGTTGTTGCGATTGCAAGATCACGTGACAAAATTCTAGTACGGCCGGATTTCAAAACGACGTAGCAGCCGCCGCTTTGTGTATAATGTCAATGGACTCTTTACTTCCTGGCATGACACCCGAAACTAAATGAAGATATTTATTCATGAATATAAACTCTATAACACTGTCATTGCCTAACATATATCGAGAACAATATACATTTTCAGATAATTCAAGGAATACGATCGTTTGTTTAAAATTCAAGGATACAACTCGATTTTGATTGACAAAAATGACTCCTTTCTTCCTGCCGCGCCGTACATTGCACTCAAACATATGCAATTGGGCCCAATGGTTTCGTGTTTCGTATAACTGCAGAACGAAATCAAGAACCCGATCAACTACTTAGTATTCATTTCTGACAAACTTGATATGATTTCCCCTTAGTATGGAATATCTAAAATACATTTCAATGCTTTTCTATACAAAGACAATTCTTACCCTTCATTTGAGACTGTGTTTGTTGCAGTTTCCCGAGCGAAACATAGCTAGCACGGCCCGGGTGCGGCCCGGGTACAGGTACGCACAATGCAGACAGTGCTTGAACTGCATGTAGCTTGATTGCATGCAATGCAGTGCGCCGCCAGCCGTGTGATTATAAGTGGCATTCGAGTTTCGAAATATGTTCATTAAAATTCAGTTTGTTGCATTATAATGTGACAGAAAAGATCGAATTTGTTGGAAATGATAGACAGATGTTGCTCTCTTTGCATAATTAGCACTGAAAGTGTCATGAAATTAATATTCTTGAATAAATATCTTCATTTAGTTTCGGGTGTCATGCCAGGAAGTAAAGGGTCCATTGACATTATACACAAAGCGGCGGCTGCTACGTCGTTTTGAAATCCGGCCGTACTAGAATTTTGTCACGTGATCTTGCAATCGCAACAACTGCGAAGGCACGTATTTTGAAGAAATAATGTCACATCCTGCATCCTTAAAGGGATCTAGTAACTTTGTTGACATGTGCAAAAAGCAGTCTTGGAGGTCTCGAGGCCGGCCTCGGCCTCGAGGCCGACTTTGCCAGGCCTCGGCCTCGGCCTTGGCCTCGTAATGCCGTGACTCGGACTCGTCCTCGGCCTCGTAGCATGCGGCCTCGGCCTCGATGACTCGAGGCCGGTTCGAGGCCGGAAGATTTCATAGAATCTGGTGAATTTAAGATTCAACATCTATTCACTATTTTGAAGTATTTTCCAATAATATTTCATTAAAAAAAAAAAAAAATGTAAATCATACGATTGATAGTTAAGTTCATGCGCAGCTACGACCTACGTACGTACCGTACCCATCGATATCTCTCGATGTAATAGTACGGTACAGTCAAAGATCCTACATACAGCGCTGCAGCGCTCTGATATACAGCGTGCGCACCCTAGAATTTGAAGATCTTGGTTGTTCAAAATTTTAAACAGCGTTGTTAGAGGGACCGGCTTAAACAGCGTTTTTGGTTGTTTAAAAAGTTGTTTAATTTGCCAGGCCTCGGCCTCGGCCTTGGCCTCGTAATGCCGTGACTCGGACTCGTCCTCGGCCTCGACCATGGTGACTCGGACTCGGACTCGGCCTCGGACCATGGTGACTCGACTACAACACTGGCAACAAGTGATGAAGGGTTGATGCAATGTATATTGTTGTTATCTCATATGTCCACAGGGTATTGTGTGAAAATTTCAAGTCAAATGGACATTGCATGTCCAAGTAATGAGCGAAAATGCAAAGTGATATTCACTGACTCACTACACTCACTTTGTACACGGTAAGAAAAACTCCGGGGGAGTTTTTCTTATCTGAATACTTCAATCGTACATATGTTTGTAACGAAAGGGAAATTTGAAAAACCGAAACCGGTCCCATGATTTTATTGTTAATACGAATACAACAAGGTATGATGGAACCGCTAGAATTAAAATTTTATTTTGAGGATTTGGACAATGTTACTTAAGTCCCTTTAAGTACAAATGTTCATAACTGTCTTATATCGAGACAGATTCTGCTTGTTTTTCCCTCTACAGAGTTCTCTAAAATGAATTAGTTCTAAGTTATATCACCTATTACAAGTATTCTTCGGGATGGGCTCCTCTTTAATCCTCAGTCATTTCGAGTGTTTATTGTCACCCTCGCAGTTTAATAATTGATAGAGCGATTTATCATTCGACGTGTATATGATCATGAATGTATATATTGCAAGGTACGTGACTTGTTAAAGTGTCTACAGAATATAAACATAATATATTTAAATTAAATGGGTAAAGTGGTATATCTTAAGGGACATTGACAGCTTCTATATACGAAGACATCGATAACATAGCAGCAATAACACAATCACATTATCATCGTGAGGATTGCTTATAAGGGCATTGAATGTGCCCGATAATAAAATAATAAAATAGTAGTGCTAAAATGACAGAGGAACACAAGATGTCTATGGAAGGAGTATGTTAAAGGTAACGTCGAATGTTTACCAAGGTTGTTGAAATCTTAACGCATTTCTGTCTCATAATGTTCATTTTATATACACCGATATCATATCAACAATATTATCACCATCAAGACGTCTGCCTATACGTTCAATCGTATCAAAAGATATATATGTATAACTTAACCCCTTGCCTACGGGAACCTGGCAGGTTATGTCAAAAACAAGTCTAAGGGGATTCCAGAATCTCGGAGGGAATAGGTTAAAAGGGTGTAAAGAGAGAAAATGATCGCGAAAGGTCTATTGAAGAGTGATAAGGCAAGGTCAATTCTCTTGCCAAGAATCATAATAATCTTGTCGCGTCTATAACGTGTGGCGGATCCTTTTCAACC
Source organism: Echinarachnius parma (assembly GCA_037951105.1). NCBI lineage: Eukaryota > Metazoa > Echinodermata > Echinoidea > Clypeasteroida > Echinarachniidae > Echinarachnius > Echinarachnius parma. The sequence goes on along the minus strand of JBAMJV010000856.1, from coordinate 31,346 downwards.
ATGGTCGAATGACTTTCTTCCACCGACATCGATATCGAATAAACACCAACAAAAACACTTTTTCTTCAAGACGAGTACCTCTAATGGCATTGTATAGATATTATTTGCAAAGGGTTGACTTGGAATGGAAGAAAAAAACGTGAAACGCATAATTGAAGAGAAGTTCTGGGCTAATGTTGTGAACTTGTGATACTCATGTCGCGTCAATGGCGTCTTAATTTTAGTCATGTATGACGAAAAACAACTTTGCAAAGACGTTGATTACTTGACTACGTACAAAACACAAAACATAATGTTTTCAAAGCGATCAGTTTCAGTAAGATAGAATAATCATTATTGTTTGTGGAGCAGAGTAACCAATAGTTCTTCCTAGATGCAAGGGTCATTATTCCATACACGAGAATACAGAGTCAGCTTTATAGTCAAATTAATTTTACATCGTTGTATATTGCTTGTAGCAGTTTGCAATTGTACAATCACGATTGTTTTTTGTTTGTGAATCTGTACTATTTACTTGCACGTATATTTTGATTATTTACATGCCGTTGTCTTGTTAAATAAATTTTAATGATAACAATTATATAACATTTTAAGAGATAAACGATAGATAAGGTGCATAGCAAATATGTTTTTTTTTTTTTTACAATAAAGCAACTAAACTGGGTTCGAATCCAAGATGTTTTTAATGAATTGCAATACAATTACACTAGTACACTATGTAGTCGCACGGTATGTATTAAAACACACGTGTGTCAATTGGCTATCACGTGACCACATGTTTCAACCAATCAAGGCTAAGCTATCTGACATCCTATGCCATTTTACTAGAATGAGAATACTAGAATATACTACTAGAATATCGCATGCATTACATGTCGAACATAGCGAATGTGATTTACAGCCATATGGTCGGGTGTTACGTGTATTATATATAGGTGGGAACAGCTGAGATTGAGCCCCGGATGAACCAAGGATATAGAGTAATTACGCCACGTCGTTAAATGAAAGGCCACATGTCTATCATAGCATCTTCGACTCTTAAAGAGCTGCTAGGGGATTGGTTCCTATCGAGAATTTGTTTGTATGTTCGTTATTTTGTTGTTTTTGTTTTATATGCAAGTCTTTTTTAATTTGGCCTTCAAAGTTATCCCAATTCGATCCAAGTTGGTCGCAAGTTTGTATAATTTGATTGTGATCTGTCGACGTTGGCCACAGTTAAGAAGTATCAATCGCATATTAAATTTAAATTGTAACACTATCCCACGTATATGTATTTGTGTATGAATTGAGTCGGGCGTTTCGGTTTTGAATGTGTCGTATCAGGCATAAACCTTTAGTACAAACTTCTATTGATTTTAAAGGGATCAACTAACTCTATTTACATGTGCAGCATCTTAAAGGGATCTAGTAACTTTGTTGTTCAAAAGGAGAAGAATGCTTGATGAAATGTGTATTGTTGTGATCTGATTTGTCAACAAAGAAATGTGTGAAAAATTAAAGTTGAATGGATGTTACATGACGAAGTAATAAGCGAAAATGCAAAGTGAGATTTGCACTGACTTTGAAATAATTATAACTATCCAGTAAATAATTACAAATCAGAACATTTCAATCATACATAATCTTTATAACGAAAGACAAATTTTGAAAACTGAAACCAGTTCAATTCTTCCGTCGATATAATACGAATGACATGAGGTAGTATGTGAAAACCTCTAGAGTTCCAAGTAAATTTTGAGGCTTTTGACAATGTTACTATCCCTTTAAAGGGGTACCGGTAATTCAGTTTTGGTATAGAGGGCGCTTCACGAAATAATTTTTTGTGAGATACTGAAAAACTGAGTGAACAAGTTGAAAGAGCATACAATTTTAATCACAGAATAAACTTTATTTGGTTCAGAAACGGCTGAAATATCAATAAATAAATCTGGGGCCAGATTTATTCGATGATTTATTTCTTTAATTAAAAAAATGCTTACACTTTTACAAAAAATGTCAAAAGAGATTTTTAAATAGTTGTTGATGATCTCTCTATTTAATCAGTATTTCAACAAAACGTCACATGCATAATTTTGTATGAAAAATGGTTGAAACCAAGGTTTTTCTAGAAAGCGCCCTTTTATGTTTAAATGGCTCTTTTTGAATGATAACAGGCTTTTTACTTAGTCGTTTGTAATTGTCTATACTTTTCGAGCATGGTGGAGTTGCAACTATTAGTTTGTAAAATGTGCAGGTTTTGGTTACTAAAGCTCAGCCTTACCAAAACTGTACTACCCCTTTAAGGGTGCTCTGTTGCAAGGGTGGTCTATTATTGCTTTCCATCCGAATATCAGTAACTATTTGACACACAATAAACAATGCTTTCGAAGCCATTTCTTAATTGAAATCTATTTAATACAAATACGCCACGGAACAAACGTAGAAATAATAAAAAAAAAAAACCTGACGATTTGTGTTGACATGGTTGATGCATGCTTCAATCCAAGATGCAAATACATGTAGAAACAAACGCAATCGGAACATTCATGACGTTCTCCCGTTCCAAAAGGCCCGGTCACATATCACCGGATAGCGTAAACGGATGCCCGACGACTTAAGACAATTTGCGAAATCAAATTATCCGTTGGTGAAAGTCGTCTCCATTGCTTCATGCATGCACAAAACAATCCGCCGGATAGAACAATTACGTACATCGCCTGACAAGGAACGGACAAGAAACGCATACGAACGGAGGCGAAAGGGTTGAAATTGTTCCTCTCCGTTCTTAGGCATCCGTTTACATGGTTTACGCTATCCGGTGATATGTGATCGGGCCTACAGGAAAGAAAGTGAACGTGTATCGATCGATGGTCGGTCTTTACTGGGTCTGACACCTGCCCCTGATAATCACGGTTCAAAAAAGGGAAAGTTGAGCCTTTGGATTTGGATTTAGAATAGGGTTAACACACGAACATTATAAACAATCCATTCACACGCTTTTCCTCTCGCATTTTCTCCCGTTTGTTCTTTTTTTATCTACCCTTTCTCTTTATTACGTTTATCATAATTGTGTTATTCCTGTCAGTAAATGACTATTCATTTGTTTATTTATTTGTTTATTTATTTAGGTCATAATTGATTTATGTATGTATGTATATTAGGCCTATATATCTATATATCAATATAATAACAATTATATCAATCTATATATCTTAAGGTTTAAAAAGTTGGTCTGCGTCGGTGTAGTGAAATACATTTGTGTAACGTTTTGTTTTATCTATCTATCTATATTTTGTATAGCCCATAATTTGCATTTTAAAACGGGGTCCATATTTGTATGATATTTTATAAACATTCACCTAAAATACGTTTTAAAACAAGATATTTCGAGCTAGTCAAGTCTATTAAAGGAAGTTTTGATTCGTTATTAATCGCATGCGCGGTGCCATCTTGCGAATCCCTTGCTCACGGTGCGAAATACGCACTGGCTTAGTGTTATGCAGTGCGCACAAACTATAGCCAAGTTCAAAACGGCGACCCGCGGACGGTGCAGCACCCCCATTCATGACGATCTTTAAAGGAATCTAGTTACTTTGTCCAAATCCTCAAAAACTGACTTAATAGAACTCTGGCGGTTCTCTCACAACCTTGTTGTATTCGTTTTGCCAATAGAAGCATGGAACAGGTTTCGTTTTGTTTTTTTCTTTTGTGAAAAAGATATTCAAGATTGAAGTGTTTGGATTTTGTTATTATCCACTGGATAGTTATAACTTACTGTGTATAAATTCAGTGCAATGAGTTAGCGAATATCACTTTGCATTTCGTTCATTATTTGGCCATATTATATCCACTTAAGGTGAAATTGTTTCACATATTATTACTCAGTGGATAGACATATCAGATCACAACAATGCGCGACCATATATCACTTTTTGCACATGTCCGCAAACGTAACTATAGATCCCTTTAAACGCACATACCGTCAATCCTGGCTCAGCCACTTCTCTAGCCTTTTGACAAGGCCTGTCTCGTCTGAGCTGAGTTGAATGCACGGTATAGCACTTATTATACCATGAATGACGTCACGTATAGCACATTATTATCCATGGGCATTACTATGTTTGGTCACATGACGCTATGTAGACCAATCACTGAACAGGATTTCATTAATGAAGGATATAATATGCATTATGCAGGAACGACTGAAGAGCGCGACTACCATGCACAATCTCTTGAGGGGATCGCGACTTCACCTCTCGCCGGATAGTCTCCATCACGCGTTCAGTCTAGTCGTTCCTGATCCTGCATGCAGCACAGCCATTGCTTGAGACGCGAAGCCTTGCTAAAAGGCTACCACTTCTCACGCCTCTCACGCATCACGTTCACCTTCGAGTCGTAATGAATGATTAATTTCTCTTGGGAAAAAACGGGGTAGGAGAAAGGTGTAGACAATTAATATATTATCAGTATCGTTATACATAATTACATGACAAGCGAAAATAACATTTCAAAAAAACATCATAAAATTATGAGACAAAAATGGAAATAAAAACAAACACTGGAGCATCAAGCATTATGGGATGAGGTAGAAGGTGACATACGCCCCCGCCCCGCTTCTTTAAACTATGGAGACTCGGAATAAAAATCAGTAAATCGTATAAAAAGTAATAAATATCAGTAAATATTGACAGTATAGCCTGTACCACACGGAGCTCTCCCAACCCAAGTTACATTACAACCAGTTAAAACAAATACACGGGTGCTCAGGGCGATTAAGCACCCGAAAAGCCAAAAGCTAGAGCTACTGAAAATCACAAATGGGCCAATGTTAAAGGCATATATGCGTGGGTTATAAAGGGTAGTCAGCAAATTCCAACTCGACTCCACCGTAATCTCTCGAGGTAAACTCACGATATGTGTTGGATCGATCGAAGAGAGGTGCTTCGAAATATCTGAACAAAGGCCTTCTTATGAAATTGCATGCAGCAAACAAATTTCTCACGCTGTCACCTAGGCATCAAACGGCGGTACTTTGAAGTCGGTTGCGGTTAAGCGTGTTACGTGATATTTTCGCTCGTAAACATCTGATGGATCTCCATTCGACTAGTACAAACATTCCGAACGCGACTATTTTTGATGCATTTTGGACTCTGGTATTCGGAAGTGGGACAGTTTGCGATCGCTACTTATAACTAGAGCCAATGGGTATTACGTACCGTGCGTAAAAGTGCGCAAGATGGATCCACGCGTCTAATAACCCACGCATATATGCCTTTAATTTGCATACAGACACATTGGAAAACATAATGATGTTGGAGAGCTACTTTCTTGCAGGCGAACTTGAAAAGTAGCCCCCTGATAGATAAATGTTTTTTTTTTCCCCTGATTACGACCCCACCTCCAATAAGCCTCCATCTGTGCAAATGTCTTGATATATACCGTTGAAATACACGCACTGGTGGCCTATACTCCCGGTGGTGTCATTTCATATGCAAACGCGTATATATACACGATCGTTAAAGAGGTTGAAAATACCCCCCCCCCCCCCCCTCCCCTCTATTATGCTGCGGCGTTTCAGGAACATTTTAATGAAACTACACCCCTAGCTTTTAACGCAAAAACAGGTACAAAATGGCTTTTGAAAATAACTCTAATTTTTGCATTCCAAGTATAGACACTTACAAAAACATCCCCCTTTTCAAGATTTCAAGTAAAAATACAAACGTTTCATTCATGACTCAACTATACACAAACATTTCGCGAACATCGTCGTCTTGTGACCCTTTCGAGAAAATATACCCTAATTTCCAAATTTAGCGAACATTGTCAATGAAAAAAAATGCCCTATTTATATTTTCCGCGAAAATGAAATGTTCGCGAACGCAAGCTAAAAATGGACCCCTTAATTTTTACGCGAAATTTGTAACTATCATGCGTACACGACGTCAATGTGTAGTGACACTCCGGGGATACTTATTACGACAGAACCTGAGACCATCCATTCTGAGGTCCATACGGTCAATTGAACGTGACACTCTGTAGTACATGGCCAGCGGCAAGGTTTGTTGTTGAGCGAAGGGTAAGGGCAAGGGTACTAATCGAGAAGTTAATAACAGACATCGCTATTAAAGAGGAGACGGAAAAAAAACCTAGATCCAAAGTTACTTATAGCCCGGTCACATATCAACGGATTGCGCAAACGGATGTCAAACGGAGAGCTAAATTTTCCATCCGTTTGTATGCGTTTATTGTCCGTTCCTTGTCCGGTGATGTACGTTGTTCTATGTTTTGTACATGAAGCAATGGAGACGACTTTTATCACCGGATAATTTCATTTCGCAAATTTTCTATTCGTTGGGCATTCGTTTCCGCTATCCGTTGATATCTGACCGGGCCATTAGTAACTGTACACAGTAGCAGTAGCGTATTGAATGCAAAAAAAAGGGGGGGTATGGATGTGTGATGCATGCTAGCTACAAAATAATATTTAGTTAGTTTATTATTTTGTGTCGGAAGCATTGTCTCACTATTTGAAAATTAGATTTTCGTTTGCCTCTTAAACTTAACATGAAAGAAGAACAATTTGTGTAACAGCTCCATAACGATACATCTTCATACGCCATTGAACGTGTTGAAACCCAGTTCAATCCCAGCGTATGCCTATCGCGTTTTTCCTTCAGCAAGAAAACTTATCCACATTTGCTGCTCTCGACCCAGGTGTATATTAAATGGGTATACCCAAAAGGATATCACGTAGTTCCTTAGCATTGTGTGCACGTACAAGGTTGCCTGGCTGGAGTGCTCCCCCAGGGAGTGGAAAACGTGCACGTTATGTGCTTGATTGTTTTCAGTATGCATCCGACGCCTGGGGTAATAATATCATTGTAAAGCGCTTAGAGATGAATATCAATCATTGTAAGCGCTTTATAGGGATGATTATCAATTATATTAGGCGCTTTATAAATCGAAAATATTATATCATGTATTAGAATAATTATTATTATCCAGCCCCAGTTTAGCATACTTAGTATATAATTCGGGTGAAAAGGATGGATTGAAAAAATCAAGATGGTCAGACATACCTCATACGCATATCAGACTAGAGTAGAGAGGTGGGAGGAACGCAGACATTGTACATCCATTCTAATTTAGGTTAACTTATACCCCAAATCGGGTTAAAGAGGGCGAAATTGGGTTAAGTGGCGTTGCTGGATTTATTGGGTTGACGGATTACTGAACCAGTGATGGAATGCACACGTCCTAAATACTGGTACATCACTCTAGTATGGAATTATATCTCCCCTTTTGGGCTCGCTACATGCTTATAAAGGCGGCTATGGGCATGATAAGGTCGAGTTAGAATGCTTCACACTGATAATTTTTGGAACCCAATGAAGAATAGCGTCTTTCTTGCAATTCTGCTGATGTATGTGTGGTTCTTTTTAATAAATCAAGTAAAATTGAGAGCATTAGACAAGACAATGAGTTTGAAATCGTACACAATGTTGCAAGATGATCATTCCGATTGTTATCATAAAAGAAGATACGGCAATGTACACGTTAAAGGGCACCACCACCAAAAAATAATATTCTTATAATGAAATGTAACATCTTTAGTAGTCCATTCCACCAACAAGTTCAGATAAGTATGTTTCCAGAAAAAAATATATAATTGGAAAACGCATCACCATTCTAAAGCATGCGTTCATGGGTCTGCATGTAACGAAGACTACCTTTGTCCAGAACGTACGAATGGTCCGGGATTCTATTGTCTCCAAACGTACGCGTGAATAGAATTGGCGCATTCGCAAATGTTTGGCCCATACGGAACCAGGAAATAGTAATGGTTCCGTAAGTGGTGGTAATTTGTTGCTTTTTTATGAATTTACACAACCCTTTTCAAAATGTTGGGTATCTATTTGATATCACAAAACGGTACCAAAGCATCTAATTATTGTGTTGTTCTTTGCCTGGTGCATGGTCCCCTTTAAGGTTATGGAGCTTTTTTTTAGCCTTACTCCAAACGTCCTTTGAAAGCAATCCTTCTGAAATCGATTTGGTGAGGCAGGTGACACTCGCAATACACCAAGTCACGTGTTTCTAAACTCTCAATTTACATCCATGTCCATGGCGGCCATGTAGCCCAATGGATAAGGCATCTGACTACGAATCAGGAGATTCCAGATTCGAGTCCTGACAGGGTCGAAATTTTATCGTTTTTTACGCATGAACAGTTTTGTTGTGCATCCCATTTATCATGTTTATGAGTTTCCTGTGCCAATATCGCTTTGAAAAGGAATCAGTCACCCAAAGTATGAGCTTGGTTCGATGACATAACATGGTCATGGTTGTGTTGCAACCTGGTCTCTCGTCTAAAATGACTCTATAGGTCATTGTACCACACCTTCTAAAAACACCCATAATAGTCATTTTAGGTGCACCTGAATATGCTGCCATCTACGTTTGGAAACTGTATGGATCGTTAATGCGTCGCAGAGCCTACTTTTGATTTTTTCTGCGATTTGAGAGAGACTATCACTCGCGCATAAAATTTCCGACTTGTATAATATACCGACTTATAGCCATTAATCTGACCTATACCCACTAATCTGACCTATAGCCACCAAATTAGGGTTAGGGTTAGGGTTTAGGTTAGGGTTATATATCCCCAAAACCCGCTGCAAATCAAGCCACTCGCTGTGGCGCAATTGGATGCGTGCTAGCCTGATAATCTAAAGACGCCTAGTTCGATACCCGGTCTTGCCGTCGTTTCTCTTGCGTAAACTCGTACTCGATGTTCGATATTATACAGTTTCCAAACGTAGATGGCAGCATATTCAGGTGCACCTAAAATGATTATATGGGTGTTTTTAGAAGGTGTGGTACAATGACCTATAGAGTTATTTCAGACGAGAGAACAGGTTGTTGTATTCACAGTGATGTAGCTTTATAACGGGTATGTGGCGGGGTTCAAGGATACAAAGTTATATATAAGAAGCCTCGCTCACCTTCAATAAAACAATGAAACACCGAGTGCATTTTAACAGATCGCCCTTTATCTTAAATTTGTCTCAAGGGTTTATAGAAGACAAACAAAATGCGAGAATTAAGTGCACGATGTGAGTGGGAGCATGCTATGTGAACTAATGTAAAGGGGTGAATGAACGCAGACGATGTTTAGAGCTGCACCGCAGTCATATTCATAATATTCTTGATTTAGAGCAGCCGCCAGAATTCATTAAAAAATGTAGATTGAGCCTCCCCTTGAAATAAATCGCAAACAATGTGCTGTTATGACGGCTTGCAATACTAGACGAAATAGCATCTTCGCATTGGATATATGACTGTACAAAGAGAACGAGTATTCAGTAGACCCAAAACTGTATAATCATACAGTTTATATCAATATACACTGTTGGTCATAATGTTGGAATATTTTTTTTTTTAGATCCAACTTTATTCTTTTTCCTGTTTTTTGCGCCGAATGAATCATTTTAGACTAAAAATAATCATTACATTATGTTTCTAAACTACCAATGTACAATACATGGTAGCATGAATTTGCATTAATTAATTTATTCTTTTGTTTTGAGCTTTGAAAGGCAGGACCTTTGATGATTGGCCCCTTTCCTTCTCCAAAGCATATGTCCAACGAGTCATCGTTATGAGTCATTTCTCAAAGTTGGTCGTGATATTTTCAACCAAAATTGGCACAGAGGATCTCGAGGCCATACCCGGTCCAATGCCATTGGCTACCCGCCGAACGATGCTTGTGCTCCACCAGGAAGGGGTGTCAACAAGCAATGTCCACTATTTCGTTGGACCATCGCATGTTAAGGTCTGTAAAGTCCTTAGATGTTATCGAGAGAAGGGTCAATTAAAGCCAAGATTATCTCTAGGACGTCTACGATTGACCACCAGGATAGATTATCTCAAAATTGCTTACCCTGTGCCGTAGAAACCGGAAATGCCAAAAAGGAGCCTTCGCCGACTATGAAGAAAACACTTTGGAATCAACGCCTTCCGCCAAACTGTGCATCAGCAATCCCTCTAACATGGTCACATAGCAAGACAAACTACCAAGTGTCCACCCAATACCATGTAACCGAGATTTACCGGACGTCCCTGGACTAGGGAGCCCAGAAGATTTCCGCCTGGACACTAGAGATATGTCATCTTAATGGGTACGAGCCATACCACTGTTGGGACGTCACAAACTCAAGTCGTTTAGTGAATGCAGACAACTTGGAACTTCTCGCCACGTAATCGGCGAACCATTTGTCTTCCATCTGTTTGGTCAAGGATGTCATGGCTCGTACCCATTAAGATGACATATCTCTAGTGTCCAGGCGGAAATCTTCTGGGCTCCCTAGTCCAGGGACGTCCGGTAAATCTCGGTTACATGGTATTGGGTGGACACTTGGTAGTTTGTCTTGCTATGTGACCATGTTAGAGGGATTGCTGATGCACAGTTTGGCGGAAGGCGTTGATTCCATAGTGTTTTCTTCATAGTCGGCGAAGGCTCCTTTTTGGCATTTCCGGTTTCTACGGCACAGGTTAAGCAATTTGCGATAATCTATCCTGGTGGTCAATCGTAGACGTCCTAGAGATAATCTTGGCTTTAATTGACCCTTCTCTCGATGACATCTGAGGACTTTACAGACCTTAACCTGCGATGGTCCAACGAAATAGTGGACATTGCTTGTTGACACCCCTTCCTGGTGGAGCACAAGCATCGTTCGGCACGTAGCCAATGACATTGGACCGGGTATGGCCTCGAGAGCCTCTGTGCCAATTTTGGTTGAAAATCTCACGGCCAACTTTGAGAAATGACCCATAACGATGACTCGTTGGACATACGCTTTGGAGAAGGAAAGGGGCCAATCATCAAAGGTCCTGCCTTTCAAAGCTCAAAACAAAAGAATAAATTAATTAATGCAAATTCATGCTACCATGTATTGTACATTGGTAGTTTGGAAACATAATGTAATGATTATTTTTAGTCTAAAATGATTCATTAGAGGCAAAAATCAGGAAAAATAATAAAGTTGGATCTAAAAAAAAAAATATTCCAACATTATGACCAACAGTGTACAAAATGTGTTTATTCATTTTTTTTTTTGCAAGATATCTTTCACTAATAAACATAATCTTAACCGTACAGTATAAAACACGCTTGTTTACAACATATTCTATCACACTTGACATGCCTGACGAAGTGTTGCAGCGGCGCACGAAACGTCGTGATCTTTTAGATTCCTTGTTGACCATACATTGCGAGACAAACGAATATCACTAGCGATATTATTTCCGAAACATAATCTTGTTTATATTTCGATATTTGAAGGCTTAAAACCAAAAAAAAAAATTTGAAAAAAAAATATTTAACAAAATTAAAACGGCAACAATAGTAACCTTTGACTGATTGCCACTAAACCATAACAACAGCAACAGTAACAACAACATACTTTTTGGGAACGCTCTTGTATTAGAAATATTAGCAATCGCTGCTGCTGCCGGCAATCTAAAAGGATACGATTGTCAGAACTGATTGGATAATGTGCCCTACTTCAAAAGGAATCCAGCTTGACATTTTACTATCGTTATCTTCTGACATATATATATGCCAACAATACAATAATAATGTTTGTTTTTGTCTTATTATTATTTACATGCGCTATTCACGTGAGTAGTATCATCATAGCGCTTTAAATCGTTATTATAGTTTTCCATTATTAAAGAAATACTAAACGGTTCTATGCCTAGTGCATGTATAAAGCACACAACAATATTTGTATATCGATGATATAAAGCTGTTGTGTAGCGTATACCTCTATACACGGAGAGTATTAAAACAATACTGGTCAACCAAGCAGTGCCTATACCAGGTATATAGCCATACGCTTGTATTATTGCAGATGAGTGGTCAAGGACCTGGATAAGGGTCAATTTTAACCAGAGCGTGTCACCTCCGGGACAAAACCGAAATTAATATCGCGAGAAAGAGCGGTGATAGGCGACGATATCCCAATTAACTCGATGGTCATCATTTAATTGAGCTATAACGCTCACATCCCATAGGCCCCAGTCGTTGCTGTTGTTATTTTACGGCAATCAGTCAAACTTGACTATTGTTGCCAATTAAAACTCTTTAATTTTCTTTTCTTTTTTGTCTACTCTTCTTTTTTTTCTTTTTTGATTAAAACTGTGCTTCATATTTAATCGATGGTAAAGTCCTTTACCATCCAACGTATAAATATTACTCGCTCGTCCGTGCATGCATGGGTCCATGGATTCTAATTTCTAAAGCCCGGCGCAGACAGGGCCACCTCGACCCGATCCGGCTGTTTTTTTAGTCGGATCGGCTCTGTGTGCATTGCCTCACGACTCCGCTTTTGCCAGTCGAAAGCCAGTCGGGCCCGGTTCAACATGTTGAATAGGCCTCGACTGAATTGGACCGACTGTGGCTTTCAGTCGAGTCGGATCGGATCGGGTCTAGTCGGCTCTGTCTGCGCCGGGCATTAGACACCACTGTAATTTATGGACTGGTGTATTTATTTATTTTTTAAATACATAAACGCATTTTACACACCATGTATCATTATTCCAGTTGACTTCAGTATAAGGTCGTCATTTAAAATTATATTTCGCTCTAAGTATAATTATGATGGTATAATCTTTTCAAGGTATTTTCAGATGTCATAATATATAGTTTTTTGTTTTTCAGCACTTCTTATCGCAATTATTTTAAATTGATGAAATGGAGAAATGAAACTCCGGTTTGCAACAAAATATTGTTACGTAATGTATATACTTTTAATACTAATATCACAATGACTATTAAAGTGACAATGAATTTATTTTTCTTATTAAAAATCTCAGTAAAAATGGTCGGGGTTTGAATGATTAAACATGTTAAATGATGCTCGTCTTGTAAGTTTGTTTATGAAAATGTTATCTCATTATAATCATGATATTACAACAGCGATGTTATATTAGAAGGGCTGTTTACATATCAGTGAATATGCTTCACACGTCTCTTCATAAACATTAGTTGCGTTAGGATGTACGCCAGGTACCGCGCAAATGTTACATGGTATTTAACAAGATTGTACATATATAGCTTGAGCGTCCAAACGGCTACTTAAATGTCAAGGCATTATAACTGCCCGAATACATTTCATGATACCATTCTTTGGAAGTCTGCACCAGCATGTCTTTGCCTTCGCAATAACGTTAAGCAATGCTCTAGAAGTTTTATAGTGCACGCGTGATATAATATAATTATTTCATGGTATTATGTTTATCGCGAAACCTCATTCACATGCATGCCCGAATGATGACATTTATAATGGGGAACATTGACCAAATAATTTGTTGTATATACTGTAGTTTCTAAGAAATCGGGGTCGCATCAAAACACCCCCTGCCATCGTACCTACATGTCTCGCGGCAGCAATACAATTATTGAAGTCCAGGGGGTGTTTCACAAAGATCCTAAGTTGATCTTAGCACTAAGATGGTCTTAAATATTATGGAAAGCCATTGGTGTCTTGAAACATTTTTGTAAAAGTTATGTTGAAATGCATAAAATGTTGATTCAAATCATTTTTTTTTTATTATCAAAGAGATTTCATGAATTTTATATGAAGATTATGAATCTGATAGAATATGATTTGAATCAACATTTTATGCATTTCAACATTCAACTTTTATAAAACTGTTTCAAGACAATAATGGCTTTCCATAATATTTAAGACCATCTTAGTGCTAAGATCAACTTAGGATCTTTGTGAAACACCCCCCATATACGAGAAGCAGATGCGCGGTGCCATCTTGCGAACGCCTTGTGCACGGTGCGAAACACACACTGATTCAGTGTTGTGTTGCGCACAAATTATCTTACTTAGGAATGTTCGGGCAGGTTCTGATCACCCTGCGCATATCCCCACGCTTGACAACTTAAATCCTCCTTCACATACCTTAAGTTTGACGCACAGGTGATTTTTATCATTAAAGGATTCTCGTCGTCAATTTAATCCGGAAATGCATCAGGAGCACCGGAAGTGCGTAAACGACGCACTAACAATTCAGTTTATATTTCATTAGACAATAGGCGCGTTAAGATTTCGAATTCGCAGGTCGTATGCGCGGTGCCATCTTACGAACACCTTGTTTACGGTGCGTAACACACACTGAATCAGTGTAAGTTATGTAGTGCGCATGAACTAGCCTAGTTATAAAATGGCGAACCACGGGGTATAATCGCCAAAAGGGCGCCTCCATTTATTAACAAATTGAAAGGCGACTTCCAAAACGAAAATTATGTCCCTTGTTTGAGTGCTTGTTTGAGTACATGTCTATTTGTTTGCACAACATACTATAACTATCATGATTATCAGAGAGAGGAGGTCCTCACACCTCTCTGATGATATAAAAACAGTGTTATCTATGACACAGGGCTGTCTGTGTAGACTCTGTATACATATTAGTGAATATGCTTCACACGTTTCTTCATAAGCATTAGTTACGTTAGGATGAGTGCCAGGTACCGCGCAAAATGTTACAACATAATTTTTCACAGCTTGAGCTTCCAAATGTCCAAACGGCTACTTAAAATGTCAAGGCATAATAACTGCCCGAATACATTTCATGATACCATTCTTTGGAAGTCTGCACCAGCGGTCTTCGCCTTTGCAATAGTTAAACGTTCAGCAATGCTCTAGAAGTTTAGTGCACGCGTGATATAATATAATTATATAATGGTATTATGTTTATCGCGAAACCTCATTCACATGCCCGAATGATGACATTTATAATGGGGAACATTGACCGAATAATTTGTTGTAGAGTTTCTAAGAAATCGAGGTCGCATAACAACACCCCCTGCTATCATACCTACATGTCTCGCGGCAGCAATACAATTATTGAAGTCCAGGGGGTGTTTCACAAAGATCCTAAGTTGATCTTAGCACTAAGATGGTCTTAAATATTATGGAAAGCCATTGGTGTCTTGAAACATTTTTGTAAAAGTTATGTTGAAATGCATAAAATGTTGATTCAAATCATATATTTTTTTTAATTATCAAAGAGATTTCATGAATTTTATGTGAAGATTATGAATCTGATAGAATATGATTTGAATCAACATTTTATGCATTTCAACATTCAACTTTTATAAAACTGTTTCAAGACAATAATGGCTTTCCATAATATTTAAGACCATCTTAGTGCTAAGATCAACTTAGGATCTTTGTGAAACACCCCCATATACGAGAAGCAGATGCGCGGTGCCATCTTGCGAACGCCCTTGTGCACGGTGCGAAACACACACTGGCTCAGTGTTGTGTTGCGCACAAATTATCTTACTTAGGAATATTCGGGCAGGTTCTGATCACCCTGCGCATATCCCCACGCTTGACAACTTAAATCCTCCTTCACATACCTGAAGTTTGACGCACAGGTGATTTTTATCATTAAAGGATTCTCGTCGTCAATTTAATCCGGAAATGCATCAAGAGCACCGGAAGTGCGTAAACGACGCATTAACAATTCAGTTTATATTTCATTAGACAATAGGCGCGTAAAGGTTGCTCGGATTCGCAGGTCATATGCGCGGTGCCATCTTACGAATACCTTGTTTACGGTGCGTACCACACACTGAATCAGCGTTATGTACTGCGCATAAACTAGCCTAGTTAAAAATGGCGATCCCGCGGAGTAGAATCGCCACAAGGGTGCCTCCAGTGATTAACAATTTGAAAGGCGCCTTCCAAAAACGAAAGACCCTGTCCCTTTAAGTTGTGTAACAGTTTCAATCGTGAACCCTCGCTCATCGGTTACGCTTGACAGAAAACCGACACTACAAATATTAACACAGCGTGGGGTCTGCATGGTCTAGGCAGGCACTGTTGTTCCATGATCTATAATAGTACTTGGACGAATGGCTGCTCCATGCTGGTTACTAGGCAGTAAACCCGAACTTATGAAGTGTCAACTCGAAATAAATGTGCTACACTGCATGACTTAAGCTCTTAAATATCATTTGTCAAAATGTAAGACACGTCTGGCTAGATAGCAATATTTATCATCGATACCATATACATCGTCCATTTGTTTCATTTAGTTTATTCATGTTTGTATTCAAATCATAGATTGAAAAAAATTAATAACAAGAAATTAAGTGTTCATAATACACTTCATTTGTCATATAAGTGTTCGATACGCTTCAGTTAAAGTTATGGGGGTGTACTTTGAAAAGTATTTTAAGTTAACATTTATTGTATCTACGTCACTAATACAGTGTTTATTTTAGCAAATCGCTATTCCTTATTAAACTACAGTTTTAGAATACCGATTTGGCTAACAATATTTTAGTGACGTAGATAAAATAAATTTCCGCTTAAATTCGTTTTCAAAATACACCCCCAGTTGTCTTGGTCTGAGAGACCCAGACAATGGACCACATCTTGAAGTACACAGGTGCGGCGGAGTAGGCTGCACGGATGATGACCTGGCCCTTGTCAACAAGACACCCATCGCAGCAATCGAGCGATGGAAGGACTTAAAGGGATAGTTGAGTTTTGGTATAGAGGGCGCTACACAAAATCATTTTTTGTGAGATAATGAAAAACTGAGTGTAAAATTTGACAGGGCATACAATTTTAATGACAGAATAAACTTTATTTGATCAAAATCGGTTCAGAAATGGCTGAAATATCCATAAACATAACCATAATAATTGTGGGGCCCCACAATTATTCAATAAATTTGAACCAGCCGTTAAAAATTTTTAAAAATGCTTCCTCTTTTCAATCATTTACAAAACAGGTTTTTAAATAGTTGTTGAGTATCTCTCTATCTAATCACTATTTCAACAAAACATCACATGCACAATAATTCATTTTAAATGGTTGAAACCACTGAGTTTTAAGAGAGCGCCCTTTTGAGTTTTAACGGCTCTTTTTGAATGATAACAGGCTTTTTACTTAGTTATTTGTAATTTTCCATTCCTTTCGAGCGTGGTGGAGTTATAACTATTAGTTTGTAATGTAATTGTGCAGGTTTTGGTCACTAAAATTCAGTTTGACCAAAACTGAACTCTCTTTACCAAAACTCAACTATCCCTTTAAGTTTAAAGGGGTAGTTCAAATTTGGTATAGAGGGCGCTGCACGAAATGATTTTGTTGTGAGATAATGAAAAACTGAGCGTAAAATTTGAAAGAGCATACAATTTAAATGGCAGAATAAACTTTATTTGATCCAAATCGGTTCAGAAACGGCTGAAATATCGATAAATATATCCGATCGTAATAAATCTGGGGCCCAGTTTTATTCGATGATTTGGTTTTAAAAATGTAAAATGCTTCACTTTTTCAAAACATTTCAAAAGAGGTTTTAAAATAGTTGTTTGATGATCTCTCTATCTAATCATTATTTTCAACGAATGATAACAGGCTTTTTACTTAGTCGTTTGTAATTATTTTCTATACCTTTCGAGCATGGTGGAGTTATAACTATTAGTTTGTAATGTTATTGTGCAGGTTTAGGTTACTAAAGCCCAGCCTTACCAAAACTGTACTTCCCCTTTAAAGACTTTAATCTTGATCTGACGAGGCACGAACGAACGAGTTGTCATTGAGAGGCCACCGTGCATGTGACATAAAATATTAATGTTAATGTGAGGCCTGTATAGTGTCGGATATTGCCCAAAACGACATTTGAGACTTCAATCCTGTACCAAAATCAATTTTCGTGGAGTTAGACACTTTACAGGCCTCACTTTAAACTTTCTTATCATGTTCCAAAATATAGCGGAGTTTGATCCCCGAGACCGGATGAGAGGCGACCGTTCGTGTGATAGTCGCCCTTACCAGACGTTTTTGCCTTTCAGAATTGCACCCTAAAGGGGCTTCACCTTTTCTAGTCTTCACCCTTACGGATGCAAATGCCCACCGATGTCTGCCTATATAGCTACGCCGCGTATTCTTGCACGGAAATGGTATCATATGCACGATTCGCGTCGACTATGACGCTAAAGCTCTGCAGTAATTAAATTGACAACCCTACGAGTGTGGCAGCTTCCATCGCGTTTATCTGTTTATTCCGATGTCGAGATGGGCGTTAAAGGGGGTCTTGATGGACATACGGACTTGTGCATATTTGCATATATTTTGCAGGAGTAGGCCAGGGTGACAACGTCTATTAAATCAAATTAAAGGTCAACTTAACTGGTTGTGCGATACACGTGAAGGGGCCACCCTGACGTGGCATTTTGGGCGAGAGCTAGCAAGCTCAATATTAAAATCAATCAAGGTTCATCTTATACAATGCATACAGTCGCTGTTTTATATTTTCCCTATTCATATGAGAAGTTGTATACATACGCTGCTATAATATCATTCGCAAGAGTTACTTTAAAGTACGACGGTCGTCTTATCACGACATGCATATACGGTGCAGTGCCATACGTGTGCCGTGCGTTCAGGTATTAATTCCTGCTATGATTTTTTTTTTTTTAGCACTATGCTCAACTGGTCGATACTCGTGCCCAACCAAGCTCAAACCTAGCTAATAAGAGCGTCTCTTCGATATCCATATTGCAGCCTATCGAAAGCTTCCATCTTGCGGAGGGACACCTTTAAAAAAAACGAAACAATGTTTTTTTATGTTATTGTATACACCTGACCCTTAAAACGCGTGGGGCTGAGATTAGCGTACTAGAATCCCTCCGTAGGATTTGCGAAAAGCCTCTGAGCAAAGTACGCCATTAGTATCATAATATTATTCTCTCGGAACCTGTAGAAATAAATCACTTATAGTGTCTTTTATTCTACTAGTACTACGCATACGAAGGGGATTCAACACTTGATAATCTGTAATCAATATTTCAAAGAGTTAAAGGGATCTAGTATTACAAAGTCCTTTTAACGTGTCTTGTATTCAACTACTATAGCATAATGGGGATTCAACTCTCGTTAGAGTGGGTAATCATTATCGAGAAGAGTTTAAACATGTACATTTTTTTAAAACTGTCAATTATTCATTATACATGTTATAGGCATGACGTTTATTTGATCATGATTTTACGTCGTTTACTCGTGTAAATGTGCGTGATTTAGAACTTATAATATTATAATACAATACACAAAAAAAAACATATGTACTACAAAATATACAAATCTCATCGATATGCTCTCTCAAGTGTACGAAAAATCAAAATACATTTCAAATTATACATAATTGAGGGGTAAACATAAATCGACAGAGTAATTGAGGGGTAAACGTAAATCAATAAAGTGAATGGATGGTAATGTTGGCGTTCAATTTAATGCAGGAAACATGTCAGAGAAATGCAAAACATCTTAACAAATTGTGAAGATGCTTTGCATTACCCCAAAATGATCGATCCTGAATTTGAATATGGATCGGTGGTGCGACCCTTCACCTTCCACAAATAAAAACAGTATGTAAATTCACGCGTGACAGAAATAATACAAACACAGTCCGTTTATTTTCCCTCAAATGTATATAATATGTGACCACTTGACTAAATGGGAAAATCGATTTTTATTGACCTATACGCACTGCAATATTGTCATCTTGAGCACGTTTCTTGATTACCTAGCATCGCGTATAAATATTTGCCAAACATCGATATTCTACTGAAATATTCACCCTTTCCGGTTGTTGATGGACAGGAAATTGGAATATCGACCAGATAATGGCGGTGGAATCAACAATGGACATTCTAATTTATCCGTTATACTTACTAGCAATGAAAAAAAAAATGCATCGCGCTTTCTTTCCATATACGTGGACAATATAAACGAGTCATACACAATCAGAAGTATGTATTTAGATTTGTTTTGTTTTGTGTGCGTACAATATACATGGTAAGGTAAAAAGGCGTCTGTGTATGTGTGTGTGCGTATGTGTGTTTATTCATGTGCGTGTGTAAGACCAAAATGATGGTAAAACTGTACGTCAATTGTATGTCAATAAATTGTATTATTTTACGAGGAAAGCTAACAAAGTAAATTGTATTTTACTTGATTTTTAGGCAAACAAATGTTTCTATTTTTTAGAGGCGGCTAAGGGTGTGTAACAATAGAGGCACAACATAATGTCTTGATGACATTGATGTTTTGCGCATAGGTAAGACCTTTTGGCACCAAACGACAATATTATATTCCATATAAACATATAGTATACTTTATAACAAGTCCACATCAGCATTAGATAACACTGGAATTACAAGCGAAAATTGTTGTCTTCCAATAACGCTTATTTGTTTTGTTTTTTTAATATGAAAGCCCTATTATTCCTTTACCATTCTCTTTGACTTCCTTTTCGCCGTTTTCTTTTTAAAGACATATTAATGTATAATTGTGTATCATTATTGTATTGATGTATATAATAATAATAATAATAATGGTGGCTACTTATATAGCGTTTCGTCTTTCGACGCTCGCGGCGCATCACTATTATTACCCCGGTCATCGGATACACACTGCACACAATCCAGCACACAAAGTGCACATTGTCCACTCCCTGGGGAGCATTCCAGCTAGGCAACCTCGTAGGTGCACACAGTGCTATAGTGTGAATATTATATTCACTTCTATAATAGTTATCCTTTGAACGGAGGTTCTTCTCGTTACTGTTGTTCTCCTTCTCCTCCTTCTTCTCTGGAATGTCCCACGACGATAATGCATTAGATATATGACTATTACGATGCGCTGCACACACCATCATTTTTATTTGCTCAATATCGAACCCCAACATAAATAGATGCATGTACGCACATGAATTATTATTGGATACTGTCATCTAGTAACATTGGCATTTCCATTTTTCACGAGTATTCACGCATGTCCGTCTCCCCTTTCTTACATCTCTCTCTCTCTCTATCTCATATATCTCACCACTGATCCTCCTTAATCAGTTATCATGGGGGGGTGGGGCATGGTGGCAATCCCCCAATCATTTCACGACAGTTATGCAACATTTCATAGTTATTTTTGTTTAATATGATTATTCGAGAAAAAAAACTTCAAGATACTAAATAGAGAAAAATAAATAAGAAAAATAGTGTGCCCCCAATAATTGTTCTTATGTCATCAATAGTGTGCCCCCCCAAATGATTGCTCAACAAGTATGCCCCTAATAAGTACACCCATACTACGCCAATGCCCCTAATCATTATAATGATTATATTGACACCCTCCCCCTACGTCTTCAATCAGGTTTCAGAGTTTGTTTATTCGAGGGGCGTTGAGTTTCCACTTCATTATCGCCGAGGTTTATAAGTTTCAACGAACGTGTCGGTGGTGCAGAGTGTTTAACCAGACGAACACACAGTATGGTTCCCGTATATACATGAAGGGGGAATTAATTAGTCTGGTGAGTTATGAGTTAAAGTGGGTGCGAGGGTCAAAACATGCGTCTCAAATAACTAAACTTGATACGATAGTCTTGAACTCTTGAAGTCTTAATTTCCTGAACTCCGTATTCTATTTAGATTTCACGCAGTGGAGTATCGCCGGGGGGGGGGGGGGGGGGCACGAGTGCACGCCCCCCCCCCCCCCCCCCAAAAAAAAATCAAATCTGATTGGTATCATGGGTACGAGTACGACTGCTGGAGGTTTGTCGTGTGTCTTTTTGTCTGTGTGTGTGTTTGTTTGACTGATTGTGTGTGTATTTGTTATAGCCTAACGGGTTTTATTCCTGCGTTTTCTGAATAATACAACATCATATAAACCCCTTAAAAACGAACGGAAACTCAAGTTTGACCGATTTATCGGTACTTCTATGAAGACAGAAATATATATGATGCAAAAACATTTTAAAACGATGGGTAATATATAGCAAGTGAAATATAGCAACACGTAATACTGTAATTGCATTACATTTTCTTTAAAAACAGGGATAACAATTCCATGTTTATCTGACATTATGCATTACAGCATTCACGTTGAAGAAAGACTAATACAACAAATTTCGCCATTGGTAAAAATCCGGTCAGAACCAGTTTCTTATCATTCGGCCAATTGAAAACTGATTATGATAATTTCTAGCGAATCTATGAAATAAAAGTGCTTAAACGCTATAGCGCGCACTGTTATAGAGTGGTGAAGTGTGATGTCATAAATGATGTCATAAACATTTCTTTTAGAATTTTTAAATTTGGTCTTCATTTTCAGAAAGAGCATAACAAATAATGTCCAAATACCGAAAATCAAAGGAATAGGTTACGTATTAGCTGAGATATGCCCATCCGAATGATTTTTTTTGTCAATGGGCAATCAGTGTTATAGAGCACTGGTTCATACATTTATGAACCAGTGCACTATAACACTGATTGCCCATTGAAGTAAAATTCACTCGGATGGGCATATCTCAGCTAATACGTAACCTATACATTTGATATTCGGTATTTGGACATTATTTGTTATGCTCTTTCTGAAAATGAAGTCCAAATTTGAAAATTTTAAAAAAGTGTTTTTATGACGTCATGGCTTCTGTACTCTATAGCATTCTCTTAATTATTAGCAAAATGCTGCAATCATCATTTGTGTTAGAATGGCCTATTCATGAATTGCAGCATATATATTATAATGGCCAGTGTAATTTGTTAAATCTCACTGGGATACCATTTGCACTTAGCGACGACGGTTTAATAGTAACTATGGTAACAAAACAATGTCATCATTCTCCGTTAGAGGGCTTTGTAATATATTTATCGAGTACGTATGTACATGTATATAAACCTTAGTATCATTATTTCAAGTTCAGTGTATTACTCGAAAAATAGGTAGCCTATATAATTATGCCATAATGAATGATGCACTGGTTTGCGGAACTGGTGCATAATTTGTATTGACACATAATAAATGTCATGTATGGTGCCAATAATATTTGTCATGATGTATTAAGCAAATGAGGGGCCCGTTTCATGAAAGGGTCTTAGTTAAGATCGTCTTAAAGTTAGTGATCCATGTAAAGTGTCTAACTCCACGAAAATTACTTGGAGCTTCCTCGTTTCTCTTCTGCCGTGTTGTTTAGCTTATGGTAAGAGAATAATAAAATAGGGTTAGATTTTTTCAAATGTCCCTTCAGTATGAAGATAATTATCATTGAAAATCATCATCTGAATAGCGTTAGCTAACGCTTTTGGTAAAAAGGAGAATTGCCGTAGTTGAGCACGCCCGGCCGCGGCCGGTGGCGCGCCACTTGATCACGGACTCTGGCCTGCGGAGTAGCCGAAACCTTCGGCAGCGCAACCGTTACGAGTCGATGTACCCGACTGCATTGAGCCGAGCACGCACAAATTCTGTACCGTCTGTATACACGGGTGCGGATATCGTCAAACGGACGATTATTACTGCGACAAATCTACGGCAGGCCATCAGTATTCGGTGATAAAATATGAACTCAATATTCGTTTTTTTCACCAGGTAAACAGTAGTCGTTTTCTTTTAAACTTTCACAAATCTTTCAATTGTATTTTACAATGATATTGATATAGGATTGAAGTCTCAAATGTCATTTTGTGCAATATCTGACACTTTACATGGATCACTTTAACACGTCTTTGCTACTATACTTCCAACCTTGTCCTTCGGACAATCGGAACAAACGCCATCCGTAGTGTCCGTAGATCAGTCACAGTCACGTGACAGTTAAGACGGTTTCATGAAACGGGACCCCAGGTGAATAACACTGGATGAACATTATTTCGATCACATTCACCAATGCAAATAAACACACACAGCAACAATTATATTTGGATCATCCCTTCACTTGTTATTGTATTCAAATTATGGCCATATATACAAAATAATGTCCTTCTAACGATACTTCGCTCACTATTGTTGATTGGTTATGTCAATGTCAATGTTTTGGTATTGTTCATGATTATATATGATTAAAGGGATCTAGTATCTTTGTTGACATGTGCAAAAGCTGACGAATTGTTCTTCTTCTTGCGTATGAGGCAGCGCAGCTTCTACGCAACATCACGCAAATGTTGTAGCCAGTTAACAGTGTCGGGGTCAAAGTTGTTTAAATCTGGGTTTGGGTGGCCAGGTGGGCGAAGGATTGGGCACTCTTCAATGATGTGGGAGGCAGTCTGCTCGGGTGCTCCACACGTGCAAGCCGGAGAAGGTCTGAGTCCCCAGCGGTGCATGTTGGCGTTTAATCTGCCGAATCTGACGAAGGGTTGATAAAATGTACAAAGATGAAAGTCTCCCAGGGAGACTGCCAAATCCAAACACTTCAATCTTAAATATATTATGTTTAACAAAAAGAGAAATTCTGAAAACCGCAACCGGGTACAAAACTTATATTGGTAATACAAATACAACGAGGTACATGAGAACCGCTAGAGAGTTCTCAGTAGTATTGTGGATTTTAGCAATGTTACTATATCCCTTTGAGGCATATATTGTAAAGTTTAGGCTCCATTTGCCAAATTAATTTAGATGACGTTGTGTTGTTGCATATGCTTCACGCCAATGGCAACTAAATGGGTTGAGCTCATCCGGAGGGAAGGGGAGGGAGGGGGGGGGGGGGGGGGTTGTGTAATAGATCCGAAGAATTGACATGAGGATGAAGGTCATATTAATTTCAGATTTGATAGATGTGGCGTTGCAAGAAGACACCCAGGAGGGGGACAAAGACGGGGCGATGTATTCAATGGTATAGCTACGGGGAGAGGGGGGGGGGGGGGGGGGGGGGGGGAGGGGGTGGAGGCACGTGCCCCTAGTAAAAACCAATCAAACACATAATTGGACATTCTTTTTTTTAATGCATAGAGCGTCCCCCCCCCCCCCCCCCCCCCCCAACCTCCACACACACACACACACACACACACACACACAATCAGTCCGACCACGCTACGGTTGGTTCTTTTTTCTTCGAACAATAAGTGGCATGTGTAAAATTGCCGCCCCCCCCCCCCCCCCCCCCCCCCCCCAGCATGCCAGTTTTCAGGCAAAAGTCTGCAATGCATGCCCTGTTCACCGAGACTTTAATGCTCATTTAAGTAATTTTCCACACAAATCAGGATGCAGACTCTCTGCAAGTACCTTATTGGCATCCTTGCAAAAACACAACATTTGACATGTTTGACTCCAGCTCTCATTTAACATGATGTTGGGCTTGATTTCATATAGGCATGAGGTATTACCCCTTACCCCTTGCCCCCCCCCCCCCCACCCCCCTAAGCTACACCACTGTCATTAACACGATGGAGCGTTCTAGAATGTCGGAGGAAGATGACAGATCCGAATAAAGTCCGCGCCATTGGGTATATCAAGCAGATTTCGGGGCCATGCACTTATCACTTATCGCTTATCAAATTTAATAGATGAAAATAATACTCAATACTCTCTCCCTAACCTCCTCCCACCCTCCCTTAAGAACATAAAGGAAATGGGACACGTGGGGCATGTAAATGCATCAATATTTATCGCAATGTATACCAATACCCACCAAACCTAGACCTACTCTTCGACATACCGGAAGTGTAACACGATCACAAGAGCATCCTTTTATAATTGGATGCTAAAATATGACCCTCGCCGCAATGGTTCCTATAGCGTCTTCATTTTACAACATTATGAAATATTTTAAACTTACTTACTCATTCGTTTCAGTCAGCTTCGGCTAATCCTTACAACTGCACGTGGTCGCCACCAACCTCGCGTTCCTCATCGACATACCACGGAAGAAGACTTTTCTCGAAGAGCGCCCTCTTGTGATTGACGCTGACCTTTGACCCCTAGTTTTCGTACATGCCCTAGCTACTTTTATTTACAACTTGTTATTTCTTCTTCTTTTTTACAGCGTCGACGTATCCTTACAACACGACATGGTCGCCACCAAACCTCGACCTCCTCCTCGACATACCGGAAGAGGAACTCTATTCGAAGAGCGCCCTCTTACGATGGACACTGACCTTTGACCCTTCCCCGCTCGAGGTGGCCAGCTACTCCATAACGTACCAGGAAGAAGGGAGTAACTGGAAGACTGTGATCACGGTTGACCCGATGATGACTTCGGAAACGATACGCAATCTGGAGCCGGACGTGCCGTACAGGGCCTTCGTCAAAGCGGTGTTCAATGACTCCGACGCGCCGGTCATCGTGAGCGATATGCAGCAGTTCCACACGCCAGAGCAAAGTAGGTATATTCTCACTCGTCTCTATACTACACAACGACAACCCTAATTGTTATCCCATATCAAACCGAGAAACAAAATGTGTCATTCAGGCTTCATTTTCTTCAAATTGAGTGGGTTTTCAATTTCTTCTCCCGTCTGGTCGGAAGTGTTTGGTTCATAAATGGAAAATATTAATTATTCAACTCTTTTTGGGTTATATTACATTGTGTAGTTTGAAATTGAATATAATCGATCTATCCAACTAACTTTCCGACTACGATTTTCTTTCATGCAATATGAATATTATGCTGACAAGATAACTGTTGATTCTTCTGATTTAATATCTCTATTTCACTCAGTATAGCTTGGTGAATGGCTTTACTATGGGGCTATAGAGGGCTGTTGCAATATCAGTGTTAAATGGAACAGGGCCCTCTGAAACAAGAAGTTCCACCAACTCACCTGCATTTCGGGCTTAAACATGGCGTATTTTGTCACGTCACTGAGTTCTAAAGCCCTCCGCACACAGAGCCGACTCGATCCGAGCCGACTGGTTTTCAGTCAGGCTAGAGTCGGTTTCGTTCAGTCGTAGCCGATTCAACATGTTGAATCGTCCTCGAATGATCTCCGACTGGCTCCTGACCGGCAAAACATGAATCCTGAGGCAACGTATACTGAGCTAAACCAACTGAAAACCAATCGGATCGGGTCATAGTCGGCTCTGTGTCCTGAGGGCTTAAGGTGGACCAGAATGATTGATGTTTAATAAAAGCCATTGGGGACAGAATGTTTAATCCTTAAAGTTGAGATGGAGTTGGGCAAACTCTTGTTTTTGATAGCTTCTAATTTATTGACATAGTTGCAATATTTACACAATATTAACTACTTGATAATCATACTTCTCTATCGGTACTATGGTCTTTAAAGGGGTAGTTTAGTTTTGGTAAGGCTGGACTTTAGTAACCAAAACCTGCACAGTAACATCATAAACTAATAGTTATAACTCCACCATGCTCAAAAGGTATACAAAATTACAAACGACTAAGTAAAAAGCCCGTTATCATTCAAAAAGAGCCATTTAAACACAAGAGGGCGCTTTTTAAAAAGGCATTGGTTTCAACCATTTTTCATACAAAATTATGCATGTGATGTTTTATTGATATAATGATTAAATAGAGAGATCATCAACAACTATTTAAGAAACACTTTTGAAATTTTTCGAAAAAGTGCAAGCATTTTTAAATTTATTTGGGCCCCAAATAATTATACGATCGGATATATTTATTGATATTTCAGCCGTTTCTGGGTCGATTTTGACCAAATAAAGTTTATTCTGCCATTAAAATTGCATGTTCTCTCAAATTCGACACTCAGTTTTTCATTACCTCACAAAAAAATTGTGATGTGCAGCGCCCTCTCTACCAAAACTAAACTACCCCTTTAACTCGATAAACTACTGCAACTACCTGATAATCGTACTTATCTATCGGTATTATGGTCTTTAACTCGATAAACTACTATAAATACCTGATAATCATATTATTCTCCATCGGTACTATGGTCTTTAACTCGATCAACTACTGTAACTACCTTATAACCATGCTTCTCTATCGGTACTATGGTCTTTAACTCGATCAACTACTGCAACCACCTGATAATCATAGATCTCTATCGGTATATTACTATGGTCTTTATCCCGATGAACTATACCGTAACTGCCAGTAACCATATACTCTCTATCGGTACTTTGGTCTTTAAGATTCTATTACTAACATGTTTCCTTTGCTTCTATTGGCTGCTTTAAAACTTGCCCCCATCTAGAATATCCACGCAGTAGCATGGGAGCGACGGAGTTCGTCATCCTCTTCCTCATCTTCGCGCTGTGGGGGTTAGCCATGCTGCGATTCTTCACGACGTGGAACAAGAAGATGAACACGCGGGTGATCAAGGAGATACGGAATCGAAACTCGTCTCCGACGCACCAGCATCTGGAGGCGTACAAGTCGTACAAGAAGAGCATACTGCATCGGGCCGGTGCGCGGGCGTACCGGGCTGGAAGTCGCACCTGGCATCGATCGTCGACGATGAAGAGCTTTCGCGCGCGGGCGTCGAACTTCTCGCGAAGGACTCGTTTCGGGTCGAAGTCCCACGGATCGAGCGCGGCGGAACAATCGTCATCGAAATGGCGGGGCGCATCGCCGCCGTCGCCCATTCCCGAGTGCGTGCCGCTACGCTCCACCGAACTCCTCAGCGACCCGCAATCCAGTTCGGAATCGACGCCGCAACACGCCATTTATCAGCATCGACCGCAGCGTGAAAGACGCCAACCGAGCCCTTCGACGAGCCAACCGCCGCATCCTCTGTCCCAGAAGACCTCCGGCGTCGCGATCGCGGGATCGGCAGCGTCCGCCATCGTCGCCGTGCCCGTCCACGTGTCGTACGAGGCGTCAGGAGGGGCAGACGGTACGACCTTGACCAAAGTGACTGTTAGCCCCAGTACGTCGAGGGCGCACTCCACCTTATGAATCCAGACCTGACTTGGATACGAGGTTTTGCTGGTGGAAGCTTTTCTTCAAAGCTTTGCTGGTACGGTGATGTTTCACGCCCATTGTGTGTGATTTGTACGCATGATAAATCATCATACATGTACCTTTGTGTGATTGTTACGCAACATCCTGCACGTTTTACAGTTATCTTGCACTAAACTTTTTGTCCGATTTGCATTTATTTCATGTTTGTCATTCATCACACGATTTCATTTGTTGTTGTTTTTGTGCTTGCATTCGAAATTCATATTTTGAGTTCACTTTTGTTTCCAGGAGTTCTTGAATCATACCTAATTATTTACTCTTTCATTTTTAGTACAGATCATTATTTTAGTTATTCTTTGTAATTGTTGTCTCATTCTTCACAGACATTCCCCGTTTGTTCTCTCCTTTATATCTCACCTAGATAGTGTTCAGCATCTTCAGAGAATTTTCTTTTTTACATTATCTAACCCCCACACCACACCGTCGTCTATTATAATGACATAACAGATTCGAGCTCCGAGTGGAATCAGGTTTTTTTTGTATTGGTCCGTTAGCTCAAATGACTTCCACTCGGGGGAGGGGTTAGTTCAACTAGACCACCGTTAATTTTATATTATCAAAATATAAAATACAAACAAACAAATCCAGAAATAAAGTGCTTGGACACGATTTAAATTAAAATGTCACTTGGCAAATATTTATTTACGATAAAATGCATTACAAATCCCATGCATCCATGCAATTAATTTCAACTAAAGCAAACTTATCTAATTAGCAAACTTTAAATCTAAATTAACCAGTTGCAATAAATGTTATTGCAAGACGGTAAGAATCAAAATAATACCTACTTAATAATTAGCTTTCAAACACTTATACTAAGGTCTTAGGGGGAAGGGAAGGGATATGTTACGGGAAATGAAATTAGTATATGGTGGCCACTTAGCTTAATATATATTTCGATCGCGGACTTCAACGCGCTTGTAGTGTCGATGAGCTGGGATGGGGCGACGGCTCAAGGATGTGTGCGACCACTCGGGGACGGGTACGACTTCGGGCTCGGCTCGATGTCGGGACGGGACTGGTTACGGGCTGGACTTCGAGACGGAGAAACGCCGGAACGGCCTGGACCTCCTTGGCACAACTGTGGCAACCAGTTTGTTGCTGAAATGCGCTAGGGATGCCGTGAGCAATAATGGTTTGCTCTTCGGCAATGACTCCTTGAATTGGCAGCTTTTAAATATAATTTCCCTTGGCGCACAGTTCTCCATGCAATTTAGCTCCAGTTGCTCCAAAGAAATGTCCAAATTATAACTTGTAGATATTTGTAAATTAATAATTAGTCCGATGAGGATGGTAGGTGACGGGAAACAGGGGTGGGATGAGAGCTAACTGCTCTTGGACACTGCTACCTTACTATGATATTCGTGTGACTCCTCCTAAATGTCCTATTACATTCCCTTTTATATGGGCCCTTAACTACATGGCCCTATGGAGGCTCATTCCTGTCCATCATAGGGGGTAGGGGTTCTTGTAACTTTGTGATTGGATACATTCTCTAATTTCCTAAAATAATGACTTCAACTTATTCCTATTGGTCAAAGGCATTTTGTTTGGGGTGTGGTTTAATATAAAAGTCCCGCCTCTACAGGAAATACAAAAAGAATATCAAAATTATCTTGAAGAGTAAGCATATTTTCTCCATAATAACAATGGTCATTCATCACACCAATATCTTATAATTAATACCCAGTAGCCAGAAAGTCTACCCCCAATTCTAAACAAAACTCTAGATTGACGTCCAACAAAGTTATTATATTCTTTATAAAAATGACCAGACTAAGAGAAAACAGGTATCTTTCTTCGCCCGCTTGCCCATTATGTGGAGGCCAAAGAGTCTATTAATGTGATTTAGAATATTCTTCCTTCATAAAGTGATCCCCAATGTATACAACAAGCAAGGTCCAGACCATTAAGTGTGTGTCCATGCACTGCTAGCACATGAAGAGGTCAAGTACGAAGGTTGTGGGACCACACTAAAAGTGGAGAAACTAAATGGATCGTGTGAAAAGGACAAAACTATAATCTACTACCAAAAGGTCTTAACTCTTACTCCTCTTTATTTCTAAAAGGGCCTAAATTCTATCTCGCTACATCATCATGATTTGTTGCTACTACATCCTGTCTGTTATATTCCCATCATCATTTTTTTACAAATTTGTATTTTTAAATTGACACTTGCGTGTGAAAAGAACATATAATTTTGTTATGATATCTAAATTTTGTTCAAAAATAAGCACTCTTCACTTTTGGGGGTAATTTGCTTTACCTCTAATTTGCATTTGAGCTCCTTTTTATGTTGTTTTACACGCTAGCTACAATCCATTGATGTAATGCACCATTTTCTTGTACTCAATCATTGATTTAACCTGAATGTTGTTTTTTGTTGTTGTTTTGCGTTTTTACCTAATATATAAATACACATATTTACGCATGTTCTCTTTTTTATTCCGTACGCCAATTTCTACTTAAAGATTTTGTTTTAATATAACGTCTTAATTTTCTTTGTTTCGTGTGTTATTGATGTGTTTTTGTTTTCATTTTAGTTAGCGCTCGTACAAACAAATGTTACTGCTTTCATTATTTCGTTACTGTTGTATGTGATATTTGCT
>JBAMJV010000855.1:57500-79914 GCA_037951105.1 Echinarachnius parma | reverse complement strand
AAATACATCCCCTGTCAGTTTAATATGTACATTAATTACGATGAATGGACGGAGCGAATGTATGTATAATGATGCTCTTGTCATATTAAACAATGCAGAGATGGAATCCAACATGGATACAAGGATTTCAATACACAGAAATGCCGAATCAAATCCCAGAATGTGGACTGGTGTTTATATTGATTCCATTTTATTACCCAATCCATATACAGTGTACATGGAGAAACATGATTTTGATGTGTATTATGTTTTAATCGATTTTCGTACCGAACTACAGATGGTAAATTGATTTTTTTGTAATATCATTTTGATTTTGATATTGATTCGCAGTTAGACATTAATAACTATAGAAACATTATTTAATGTGCGTTCATTGTATAATGTATTACCTTGTATTGCACAAAATTCCCTCTGCGCTCTACTGAATTCCCCGATTTGTTTTTAATTATGAATCGATGTTTTATAGTCACTATAATGAGTGTTGTATAGATATGGAAGCACTTTGTATGTGCATAATGTCAACGTTTATTTTTGTTCACATTTCTCGTTGGGAAATTGACTTCCAAGACTTTTAATATGAATTGATTTATGTAATTAGTTTATTCATGCATTGTATAAATAGTGTCATGATTATTTCTATGTGCATGCAATGTTCACGTTAATTGTGTTTTCTTGTGCAAAATTCTTAGGACAAGAATTCTGAACATTCTGAATATTCGAGGAAACAAGGCTCTACTTTTATGCATCATTGTAGTTATCATTTATTTTATATGATCAATGGGATAATATCTAAAAAATGATACAATGTGCAATCATATATTGGAGATTCTCCTGAATTGATCTTAATAACCTGATTTTCCAAAAAATTTAAGTGTAAATGTCTTTTCTGAGGCGCTGCATTCTGCATTCTTGAATTCTTCCTAAAAGGTTGTAATGGTGGGAATATAACACGAAGCAATACAAGGCTTAGTATGAATAACGATTAAAAGAAATGATAATACAGATAATAGTGTGAGGAAAAATAATGCCAACATTTAAAACAGTGGTAATGCATCAATATTTCAAACAAGTCTGTATACACAGGTATGACACAAACAACAATTGAATTATTCTATCAAGAATATGAGCTCAATCTGATTTTGGCATGTTTTTCTCGCGCGTGACGCGATGTGCGAGTAGTAGATAAAATGCAGTATTGATTTATCGCAGCACGCCAGAGTGGACCATGCAAACGATATATAGCACTTAGCAAGCTTTTGCCGCCCCTTTTCTCCCAAATACTTGAAGGACACTCAGACCTTCCCCGGGCTCCTGTGATAACATTTACGAGAGTACACATATAAATATGTGTATCGTTTTAGCTAATATTCATAATTGTCGTAATCAAATTCTTATGTAGTTTATACATCCTCAGACAGTCCATGTGAATGTTATCATTACTTATATCGAAACAGGAGATATTGTCGTCTGTAGCCTTGGACACCAAGTGTTATTTCCAGTCAAATACGCCCCATTAGTCGCACTCCATGCATGACACGGTGGGGAGAGATCACCACCCCCCTTACCCCACTCAAGTACATTCTTTATTCAGTCATAAAATGTCCCCGAACCCTTTGACGAACTTTGAACTGAGCATCCGAAAGAAACGCATCTTTGGAAAGGAACTATTTTGATGTGCATGATGTGTATATTATTCTAATTCCGATAGGCAGTGATACAGCCAAACCAGCGTCAATAATTGATACAATAGTCGTTTATAGGACTTTTGGATTTTATTTGTTTTAATATCGAGACTTGTTTTTATATTTTCTAAGACTTATATCAATTTGAATCACACTTTCTCTTTCTTTAATCTTACTTCAATGGGCATAATGAATGCATTATCATTGTTTTCAACTAAATGCGCCATTTTTAGCAGAGAAGACACAATTCTGTGAAGCATAGTATAGCCTGTTTTCTTCTTCTCATCTATCCTTTTTAAACCTCAGTGGCTGGAAGAAAGCACACTTATCTTCCTTCTAAACTTAAATAACTTTGGGTAAATATTTGCGTCCTCGATATCTATTCGTGGCGTAGCAATGTATATAGTGTCCAGGCAAAGAGAGCAATGTTGTAGTGTAGTCATTATTCTTGTGGGTTTCTTATAAAATATTAACAGAATTGTGTATGAATTTTTCATATGTTAAATTATCATGTTTAACTTTATAAAGGGATGAAGGGGGAGTGAGAAGTCTAGATTTCCACAATGTGATAAAGAGCCCCCCCCCCCCCCCCCCCGTCTTTCCCTTCTTGGCTGCGCCACTGATTTGCAGCTCTAAATCCATATCAGTTTTTGCGACGCCGACCTTATCGACCCCCATAAAATAACGCCACTTGTCTTGCACCTACCGACATGGATTCCAGCAAGATTACCTCACTTGAGTGTTTTTGTGCGGACCACTGATTTCTATTCAATCAAACCCCGCCCCCCCCCCCCCCCCAAAAAAAAAAAAAAAAAAAAAAAAAAATCTCCTTTCTGTCTTCTCTTCCCTCACTTTCTCATCTCTATTTCCATTCTACTATATCTTTCCATCGTCTATATTTCTCCTTCTCCCTAATTTCTCTCCTCTTTCTCTCCCCCCCCCCCCTTCTCTTTCACTCTATTTCCCCTCTCTAGATAATATATCTCTCCATCATCTATTTCTCCTTTCCCTATTTTCACCCTCTCCCTCTCCCCTCTTCCCTCACTTTCCATATCATTTTCTTTCATCTCCCTTTCCTCTCTGTATATCTCTCTCCACTTTCTATTTAATCCATCTTCCTTTCTGATACCTCTTTCTCTCACCTGTGCACTCTCTCTTTATTCCGCCCTGTCATCTCCAAATTTCTTCGTACTCACTTTATCTCTCTCTTCCTCTTTCTTTCTCTTTCCTTCTCTATTTAAACTCTTTTCCAACTCTTTTAATTATCCCTCCTCTCCCCTCATCTATTGATATTTGTCTTCCCTCTCTTGCTCTTATTTAATAATTTTCATATATCAACTATTTCCTCTCCAGAAAACGCATTATAATCTTTTCATATATTTTGAATAAAAAACTATGAGTACGGGTTATTTTAACTTTTTGTCTTTCTTTAACAAAATGGGCACGTTAGATCATGTTGTCATTGCTTATTTCCGTTGCGATTCCTAGCATATAGAGGAACAGTTCTACGAGCATTTACTTCTCTGCCTCGTTGCACTTACATTCGAAAGCCTACTTGATCATAATTTCGAAATCTTTTCATGAAAATAGGAAACTGCTGTGAACTGCTAGTTTATGTAACACTACGCACACATCAATATATCGCTGAAATTATAAATATCAATTATGATGACATATTATAACATAGCTGATTACTTAACTGTTCTACATCCGGGGACTTATTCAACGAATTACGGGGGGGGGGGGGGGGGGGGGCGTAGCCAAAAATAGTAAAACGGCAGCGAAGAACATGAGATGCCGAAGGCTATATAAGTTTTTATTGATTTTTTTTTTTTTTGGTCTACTAAATGGGAGGAGAGGTACACAAGTCATGTCTTACTTGGCTACGCCATTAAAGCAGCGGCGAATATGTTTGCCCTTGCCTTTTCAACTAATCTTATTAGAAAGTTCGTTCATATAAGACTAATCTATTTTATTATCATATAATTAAGGTTCTGGTAGACATGGTAGCTATAGCCTTGAGTCGAAGTGAACACACTTTGTAACCTTACTCCTCGTCATCTATCACTGCACCCATCAAGGGCACATTACCCTTGCCCTCACAAAATGTACTTTATAATTAGCAACTCCGCTGCATTAAAGGCGACCAACAAACCCTAAATGATTCTTTAGTATGTTCAAGAAATTAGTTTTAAGTATAATGGATTCTATCATTTTTTTAAAGAAAAGATGTATTTCCAGAAAAGTTTATCTCGAAATTGCGACTGGCAATAGTTCATGCAGATGTTTGATCTGTATATAATATATTGATGTTGAAACTTAACAACCTTTCAAGTTCCCAGACAATATTGTCAATAGTCTTTACTGCATAATTATGATTATACCCATGAATATTTGTGGCATGAAGATTATGACTTTTCCAATTCTTCCAAAGTGGATGTTGAAACATGTTTCCACAATATCATATTGTTTGACAATAAAGGACTTCAATGAACCCAATCTCTCTCACATATCGAATAAATATGTTTTATGGGTGTTAATGCCCTTTAATAAGAGCCAAATAATAAACGACGTTTGGATTCCGATGTGTTACCCGGCAACGTATCCGCATAGTTCATGCATGACAAAATCATACAGACATGATATATCGAATTTATTATTTGAACCCTACGAATAATTGAAATTGGTGTCCGGCCAGCAGGGGTGTCGATCCGTTTTTGAGATTGGGGGGGCGAAATTTTGAAAACTTTTTCCAGAGTGACCACTGAGAGAGATAAAAGCCCCACATTGGGCCGTATGCATAAAAACAAGCAATTGCTTATAAGCAAATGCTTTAAGCACAAGCAAGAGCTTGTCAAGCAAAAGATCAAGTTCAAGCAATTGCTTAGATTCGTATGCACAAGCCTTTGCTTGTGCTCAAACCTTTTGCTTGCACTGCCAAGCAATTGCTTACGTGTTGGACAAAGGATCGTTACGGTTGTGCGAACATCGCACTGCAGGGCAACAACGCTTCGTGCCCGACCTGGCAGCAGTATTTTTCATTACGCAAATAGGGGGGAAACAGCGCGGAGCATCAGGAGCGTTTCTGTGCAGATCGATGGACAAAAATTGCCGTAAAAAGTCTAAAATAGCAGGAATTTGATCACAACATAACCTCTGGAATATGGAGCTTGAAATCATCCTGAAACGGTACGAAAAATTAATCCTTAAACGCGAATGCCCTGAGTAAGCAAGAGCTCAAGCTGGTCTGGATGTGCTTGAAAAAACGCAAGCAATTGCTTATCAAGACAAGTAAAAGGTTCGTTTTATGCATACGGTTGTAAGCAATTGCTTGTTTGGTAAGCATTTGCTTACGAGCAGTAAGCAATTGCTTGTGCTTGTAAGCAAATGCTTTTGCTTGCAAGCAATTGCTTGTTTTTATGCATACCGATTCAAGCAAAAGGCTAGCACAAGCAATTGCTTGTTTTTATGCATACGGCCCATTGAAAGTGTCTTGATGGCTCGAAGACCTGACTTTGGGGGGCACCCATATTTGGGGACAATAATGGGGGTCCAGGGGGCGGAGCCCCCGGAAGCTTTTAGATTTCAGACATTTGCTCCTAGCATGGGTGTTAAAATTGTATAAAATAGTGAACCTACTCATAACGTATTTTTAAAGGGCATAGCGAGGAAAAGACTGAGCCTTGCATGATGATGAGATGCATGGATCCACGTGATCATGTATACTATAGAGCCATCGATATAGTCTAGGGCGTTGGGCTCCCCATGAAACTAAGCAAGGGGGTCAACAATTTCTCAAAAGTGTAGGGGAGACATGGGCCGTATGCATAAAAACAAGCAATTGCTTATAAGCAAATGCTTTAAGCACAAGCAAGAGCTTGTCAAGCAAAAGATCAAGTTCAAGCAATTGCTTAAATTCGTATGCACAAGCTTTTGCTTGTGCTGAAACCTTTTGCTTGCACTGCCTAAGCAATTGCTTACGTGTTGGACAAAGGATCGTTACGGTTGTGCGAACATCGCACTGCAGGGCAACAACGCTTCGTGCCCGACCTGGCAGCAGTATTTTTTATTACGCAAATAGGGGGAAACAGCGCTGAGCATCAGGGGGGTTTCTGTGCAGATCGATGGACAAAAATTGCCGTAAAAAGTCTAAAATAATAGGAATATGATTAAATATGAAATCGTCCGGAATAGGAAGCTTGTAATCATCCTGAAACG
Source organism: Echinarachnius parma (assembly GCA_037951105.1). NCBI lineage: Eukaryota > Metazoa > Echinodermata > Echinoidea > Clypeasteroida > Echinarachniidae > Echinarachnius > Echinarachnius parma. Next base: position 74,014 of record JBAMJV010000855.1, on the reverse strand, counting down.
GTACGAATGTTTTACCCTTAAACGCGAATGCCCTGAGTAAGCAAGAGCTCAAGCTGGTCTGGATGTGCTTGAAAAAACGCAAGCAATTGCTTATCAAGACAAGTAAAAGGTTCGTTTTATGCATACGGTTTTAAGCAATTGCTTGTTTGGTAAGCAATTGCTTACGAGCAGTAAGCAATTGCTTGTGCTTGTAAGCAAATGCTTTTGCTTGCAAGCAATTGCTTGTTTTTATGCATACCGATTCAAGCAAAAGGCTAGCACAAGCAATTGCTTGTTTTTATGCATACGGCCCATTGCGAGGAAGCGAAGCGACCGAGCGGGGGAGGGTGTGGGAGGGGGTGTCCCCCTCCCACAGTAGGGAGCTTTTGTATTTTTGGGCGTGAAATTGTGCGATTTGGTGCTCACCCGAGACAGAAATTTCACGTAATATGAAGTATATAGGTATGGAACCAAACATACATAATGACAAAGGGAGGGGACAATCTGCTCCTTTTTCAAATGTGGGGGGACATGATATTCCAATTTGATTTGCGTTCAGCGCATATGTACCGAGATTATTTTATTTTCTGTGACGGTGTGCTATCTATAGATGAGGGTTTAATAAACTTCGTTTGAGGTGTGCGTTTGAGAAATTACGCTGCCCAACACATTTCAAAAGGTGAGTTCCCGCAACCCAAATAAAACTTGCAATATGAGAAACTGTATGCGCGCGAAGGCGCGCGGCAAAAAAAAGAGATTTACAGTCCTTTTCAAACTAAAAAACGGCTATTTTGAAGATTAATTATTGATAAATGTGTCTTCCCCTCTTTGGCATTATATCACTCGATTTTTTTCTTCCTCATTTTCGAATTATTGGGGGGGCGAAATGATATGTTCGCCCCCCCAATATTTTCATTGGGGGGGCGACCGCCCCCCCTGCCCCCCCAGGATCGACACCCCTGCCGGCCAGTGCGGTGTCCTGTGAGGTATTGACCACGATATCGATCAAACGGTGGCTCAATTTCATCAATAAATATTTGCGAAAATAAAAAGGGTGATTGTTTGTGCGACCTTCACGGGATACGGCGAGCCATGAAATGTTATTAACAACATGTATTTTAGTAATATGATGTACGTACGTACGGTAGTTTAAATATAGGTTGAACCGTGAACCGTGTGCGTATTTAGCAGGTGCAGTGACGATGTTACGATGGGCATGGTGGGGAGGGGGGGGGGGGGGGGGGGGGGGTGGTGGCACAGACCCCCAAAATACGAACGTCAAATGACAAAGGGGTAAAGAAAGTCATAAAATCGTACCCCCTTCCCAATTTTGGCAATGGCAACGTTCATTATAATGCAGGATAGTTATGAGACGTGGTATTTTCCATGTACATTTTACTTGACTGTGCGTGTGCATCTCACAATATAATGTGTGTATGTATTTGTGTAGTTATGTTTATGTATGTTTATGTGTGTACCATGTATATATATTCAAAAGTTAAATATTATCATAAATATTCTACTCTCTATATGATTGCGATTTGTGTGTATCATTTGATCCGTGAATATATGTTAGTCTATAATACGCGTTTTGTTTTAAATCCATTGTAAATGGGAACATTGTACACTATATATGATTAAGTTACTGGGGAGACACTACCAGTGTGAGTGGAGAAATGTGTGTTCGCTTGACATAAAATATGATTCATACAATCATGTTCAAGGTGTAAATGAAATGCTGGAATTTGTTTTTATTTCTTTCATTAAACAGCATTTTTATCATCTTCCCGAATTCCGATACTTTCACATCAGCAGTAGATTACACAAAATACATATTATGCAACATGATATTATAATGGTGTTGGAAAATTATTGCATGTTACAGTTCATATATACACTCTAAACGACACCTAAAGTAACTGTTATTTAAACCGTTAAAGGGATCTAGTAACTTTGTTGACATGTGCAAAAAGTGAAGAATGGTTGATACTATGTATATTGTTCTTATCTGATTTGTCCACTGGATATTGTGAGAACAGTTCAAGTCAAATTGACAGTATATGGCCGAGTAATGAGCAAAAATGCAAAGTGATATTCACTAACTAATGGCACTGACTTTGTACACGGTTATTCAGTGGATAATTTAACATATGAGCACTTCAATTGTAAATATCTTTTTAACGAAAGGGAAATTCCGAAAAACCGAAACCTGTCCCATGCTTTTATTGATAATACGAATACAACTAGGTATTAGGGAACAGCTAGAATTCTTATTGGATTTTGAGGATTTGGACAATGTCACTAGATCCCTTTAAGGGCCATACTATACAATAATTCCATTCTTCAACGTCATAATAATTTTGAAAAATTGACCGGCCTTGCCCGATTTTGCTTTCATTGTTATAACATAATTTTCATTTTGATTTAATTTGTGCTACACCTCACCACTACCGACAAATATATGAATATGATTACATTATGAATATGATTACATTATAACTATGATGTTATTGTCGCTGTCAATTATGTAGCAGTTGATCAAGTGATTATCATAGCACACATAATAAACGTGGTGGACATTTCCACAAATACCCGTGCGAATAACCGACCGTATGCTAAGTTATAGGATTGAAGGGGTAACCTAACACCCCCATTTTGGGAGGGTTCCCTTAGTAAAAGGGTAACGCACCTGTTATTGAAAGCCTTTTCATGAAATTCTCTGAAAATCGGTGCAAAATGTTCGCACTATGCATTTTAACTAAATGATTGTGTTTTCATAATATCATTCTTTTGTGAAATACATTATGACCAATTATACCGGCGTGAGAATAATTATTTATCTTGCTTTTATTGTACTCTATAATGTGGTATAATAATTATTTTCAGCACAATGCTTTTTACCTGAATGCTTGCGTTATTGTGTTGTCATTATATTATTCCATTGTCAAATATTTTATGACATATTATACCTTTACGATATTATTTCTGTTGTATAGTTGTACTCTAAAAAGTGGCGCATAATATTAGCATATAATGCTTTTTTGTTATACCTCAATCACCGCGTAATTGTGTTCCAATTACATTATTCTATTGCCATACGTTTGATTTGATATAAGTATTACCGGCATGAGAAATGAGAATATTTGTGTTATTGTTGTAATATACTGTACAAGGCAGCGCAAAATGTCAGCACTGTGCTTCGTATTATAAACCTGAATCATCGCGCTGTTGTGTTCCAATTATTTTATTCGATTGATTCTATTGTCATATACTTTATGATAAGTCACACCGGCATGAGAATATTCTTGGGTATGACACCGGGGACATTGCTGGGTATTGTATTGCATCGAACAAACGGTGGCGGCAAAAAGTGTAAGGAAATGACTTCATGGTTGTGCGTAATATATTTATCCCTGAACGGCTTGTCGGGATATGCGACGACGCCGTTTTATTTTGTGCATAAGGCAAAATGTCAACTGGATTTAAAGGTATTGTACGGGTATTGTTTATTTATTTCTGGGAAATGGGGCCCATTCGTGAGGGTTATTGTTTGTTTGAATTCCATATGAAAGTACTTTAAGATGGATATACGAAATGAACAAAACTGGCCTCCATATTGCTCACCTATTTGCGTAATTCGATCTTAACACTGTTCTTTACATGCTACTGTTTGAGCATCTGGGGAAATCGAATTCTACCGCGTGATTTGGATTGTGTTAACAATGTGCTTTTCTGCGGTTGTTTGCAACAAGTTTACTATTCATCAGGATTTGATCTTCAGCATTATACGTACAAGATAATCCTTTTAAGACAATGTCAGTCTTAATCAATTCTACAACGAGGGCCCCCACATATTATCTTTAAGAATGTTCAGACCCTCTCTGGCTTGGGGCCGCGCTTATTTTGTTCGTGCACGCATAAGAATCTCCCGCGAAGCATTAATAACTAATCCAATCGAGACAAAACAAAACATACGTAAACGAAACGTGGGGTTTCTAAAGCTAGCAAGATAATGAATTATATGTATAAGAAATCACATATTCATTCGTGCAGAGCATTCCTAATAAACGTAAATGCAAAGTACTTGAAAATCAATATGAATTGATATAAAGATAATCCCAAACATGTTCACAAACGAAATGACAAAATATCCTTTGTCGAATCAAATGATTAATGATGGTACTTTTGCCTTTCATCTAAACCGGTGGTGGGCAAAAATAATTTCATAAATGTTTGAAAACAACAAAGAACATAATTATTTTCCTCTTTGTGCCATCAACATTACATTTTGAGTAAATGGAAAAAATGTTGCTTATTAACTTAAGTTGTGCATCATTTCTTGTATTTTTAAAGTTCGAATCGTCTCCGTCATAAGTCAGAAAGTCTTCTTCTTCTTCTTCCTCTTTCTTTACTTTTCAATGTATCAGTACCCTCGTGACTGTCTATATAAATGTTCTTCTTGAGGCGTTTACTGCAGTCACCCTCAAATATTAATTCAAGCAATAGTTTAGATTAATATTTTAATAAAGTGATATAGCCCCAAGAAACCAATCTTGAGGCTCTTCTTCCTACGTCATTCATATATTCATTAATTCACTTTAACCAATATATTTGTTACAATCCTTTTATTACTAAGCCATGGTGTGTCTAACAATATACACACATTTCATAACGTTCGAATAGTATTTAGCGGATGAGTGCAATCTATAGATAACGTAATTCTATCCGAAATTTTGACAGCTTTATTACGTCTGATGCAAAATTGAATTCTTAGAACAAAATTATATTTCTGCCGCTTCGTAGATTACTGCATGTATGTGTCATTGTTGATTCTCTTACACTTAAAGAGAATCAAACAGTACGTAATTGTATCCGAAATTTTGACAGCTTTATTACGTCTGGTGCAAAATTGAATTCTTAGAACAAAATTATATTTCTGCCGCTTCGTGGATTACTGCATGTATGTGTCATTGTTTGATTCTCTTACACTTAAATGTGTACAGGGAATTCGGTTTCAAACTAATAGCTATAAAGTTTGATAACTACTATAAATTATGCGCAATGTATCATAACAGCCAGTGTAATTACGCTCTCATATAATAATTTAATTTCATCATAACTTTAAAGGGGTAGTATACAGTTTTGGTAAAAACCTGCACAATAACGTTACCTGGTTACAAACTAATAGTTATAACTCCACCATTGCTCGAAAGGTATATAAAACTACAAACGACTAAGTAAAAAGCCTGTTATCATTCAAAAAGAGCCATTAAAACACAAGAAGGTGCTTTCTAAAAAAACATTGGTTTCAACCATTTCTCATACAAAATTATGCATGTAATGTTTTGTTGAAATAATTATTAAATAGAGATATCATCAACAACTATTTAAAACCGCTTTTGGAAATTTTTGAAAAAGTGAAAGCATTTTTTTATTTAAAAAAAAATCATCGAATAAATCTGGGCCCCGGATTTATTACGATCGGATATATCTATTGATATTTCAGCCGTTTCTGAACCTATTTTGATCAAATAAAGTTTATTCTGCCATTAAAATGAATATGCTCTTTCAAATTTTACACTCGGTTTTTCATTATCTCACAAAAAGATTATTTCGTGCAGCGCCCTCTATACCAAAACTGAACTATCCCTTGAACTGATGTTAGAAGAAAAGTGTGTTGTTATAAATAAGCGATTTCCTTGAATGATTGAGTACAATGGTTAATTTCTGGAGTCTTTTTTAAAAATTATAATCAAAACATTCTCAAACATTGATGAGTATTACTAGCTACTCTATATTCTATGCATCTGACGAATAAAGATAGTTTATCTAAGTTTTCGCATTCAAAATGCTTTTTTGACATGATCATTTTGCAAAGAATGTAATAACATCATTACATTAGAATCTATAATATTACCATTTTGCGATACATATGATAACATTAATGTTTATTACACATAGCCTATGACTCTTTCCTATCGCTAACCTCGACATCATTATCGTGATATTTCAGTCAGCCAAAGCACGCAGGCTAAGCTGCCGTGACGAATTAGCCCAAGATGCAGTTATCAGTTTCAATTATTACACTTCACTGGCAGGCTTACAGACTAACATGATTATTACCTGCCTCGGATCAGTTGGGCTACCGTATACAAGCCTGATTTACAATTGTATACGTTAGAGCCCCCCAAATTGGTATATAACAACTATATAATCAAAATAAAGAATGATCTGTAATACATGTACCGCATTATCATGATTATAGGACTTCTTGGCGCTTTAGCACTATCATTATGTTTGATCATCAGCTACAATCATTTTCATACCCGCACAACTATATTATGCAACATCTCAACTCCCTGGGGGAGCATACTAGCCCTATCTGCTGTACGAGGGCGCTACATGCTATAGTGAACAAAGGCTATTTGGCGCCACTCTTCAATGTTGTGTTCTTTTATAGAGTAACTACTGTATGTGATGTGAGCAATTGTCAAGCATTTAGAGAATATTTAAAATATATGCGCGGAAATATCACTACCTGCTTTTATGTATACGCCACCTTGAGACAGTTCACTTGTAGCTTAGAACGTGTATAGTGAATATAAGTGCATGTTTTAGGTAAAACAGGAAATGTTAAAGTATTATTCGCGTTTACAAAAGAAAATTTACTGAATAGTTATAGGAATTTTAAAATTCAACAGCTTTAGAAAACGCATGTAAGTATACCACTGATTATCACGATTTCTCTTTATCGTTATTGTCCCGTGGATATAACAAACAAAAAATAAGTCCAAGAACACGACTGTTCCAAACGATTGTCTTCGAGGTATTCACACTATCATGTTCGTCTCGTAACATTGTTACTTCTATCCGATTCCAAACAAATAGAATAATGAGAGTCTCATTTCGAAAGTGTTTGAAGAAACAACAGCAGTATTTGTAATGCACCCAGCGTATAGGATCTATTTTGGTGGGAGGCCATGGGGCAAATTCAGTGGTGTTGCTAAAAGGGAGATAAGGGACAGATTGACTCCCTTACGGTATAGAAAGCCCCCTTGCCCCCACTACAAACAAATTAAGAATCGGGTTTTCTAATTCAATGTATATTGTTGGAATAGGACCCCATCCCCATCACCTCACTTAGGACAAATTACCCGCCCCCTCCCCCCTTTGCATTCAGTCTTGATACGCCATTTAGCAAACGTTGCTCTAATTCGTTTAAACCTTATACGATTTGTTTCGCCCGAAGCGCGCGTTTAGACCAGCAAATTGGCGGGAAAACGCGTTACGAACCTCTCTCTCTCTTCCTTGTGACGTCATCGTGTGATGTCGTGTATAGTTGCGTAAATAAAGCAGGCTTTAGATCTGCTTAATTGGCATAATGGATGCGCGTGGTTAACAGACGCTGCACCCACCACATCTCTGACTCTGATGCATATCATTGCATAGCTTTGACCATGTTGACGGGACCAGAAACATAAACTAAGTAAAAATTGGGAAGATTTGACTTAGCCCTGACCTTTCGGAAGGGATTTTCTACATTATGTCAGCTTTAGAGAATTTAGTTGAAAATCGTCGTCAGTAATATATAGCTATGAGAAGAGGCGAGCCTGCCAGGGAGTTGTTGTCTTTCCATTTGAAGAAATATGATTATGTTGCCCCTACATGAAAACTCATACCCCCATACCCTCACCTGGTTTTAAACAGTGTCTGATTGTAAACAATAACATTCATAATATTCGAAGTTATTTTCATCCTTCAGATCAAACTTGTTGGTTTACCGCTTAAGCGTACTAATAAGCATGTTATGAATTAGGATGATGGTTATATTCCTAGTCTATTACATCATTGTTTTTGTTTGTATTGTATATAATTTCAGAGCTTACTCAGGCTATCAAACAACATTACTATAAAATTAAATAATTACGTAACAATTCGAATATATTTCATCTCTGTAGATCAAGCTTGGCGGTCTCGCTGGACTACTAATCCATTGGCGGGCCAGCTCTCTATAATCACAATACGTATATCAATCTGCTGTAGAAGATGATCGTGTACCAGGTCGTCCTCATCATCGTGTAGACTTGCCACCGCCTCAAAGCTAGTATCATACCACGGATTAAAATGATACATATTCATAATAATATTCTTTTTTCGCAGATCAAGCTTGGCGGTCTCGCTGGACTACTGCTCCGTTGGCGGGCCAGCGTCTACAAGCTGCTGTGGCGGGAGATGATCGTCTTCCTCATCTTCTACAGCATCGTGTCGCTCGTCTACCGCTTCGCCCTTCATGGTATCTTCAAGGAGGCCTTCGAGAACCTGGCCAACTACGCCTACGACTACACCAAGGTGTTCCCCATCTCCTTCGTGCTGGGTTTCTATGTCACAGTCGTCTTCGACAGGTACCGTTTAATTATAATCATTCGTCGTTCATGTTTATATAATTCAACTGTTACTTTTCTTTTATCGAAAATACATGAACGATTTCTATTCAACCGATGTGTTCTGTATGTGGTTTGTGCTAGGTTCTACGCCGTTTTCGCTTTTTACAGGAGGCATAATTTTTTTTAAATTAAATATAAAAGTATCAGCTAGCTAATTATGCTAAATGTACCTTCAGCCTTGTCAATACCCACTACTTCTACATGATTAAGGTACACTCTCTTGGAATCAGATAAGGTAGTCCCACCTTTAAATACTTCTTTACCAGCAATCATCCCTGTGCTGTTTATACAAAAATGACTGACGACCAACAATTAAGTGGGACATGTTTAGGCCCGGAACCTAGAAGATATATGGGTGGAATGATAGATATTCGATCTCCTCGATGTTACCATCGTGGATCATGGATCATACCAAAATGGCCTCCGGTCGGCGGATGTTTATATCCACGCATTCCATTTCCGGATGATGATAGTGTTGTGAGAAGGTCCCTCATCAGCATGATCAGGGGGGCGTAGCAAAAAACAACCTGCAGTCTACCAAGAAGGAGTACAAAGAAGGCTTAGGAAATGGGTTAATACAACATATTAAAAACAATGGGAAAATGATGATAATATTGTGTTATTTTGTTTTCCCCTTTAAAAAATCGGGAGGGGGGCTCCAGGGGACAACAACGCGTGTTTCATCTTTATCCCCATGCTCGTGTTCCATCCTGTGTGAATTGTTCTGCCATGCCGATTGGGTTAACAGGAGGGGAAGAACAAAACATGTTTGTGTATTGCTTTGTTTAGGTTTCCCGCACCGGGGTATTAAAGAATAGCCCCCGTTGCCATGCACTTCCCTTGGACAAAGCCACGGCTTCCATGAATTGTTGTGTCATGTCGATTAAAGGGACACTGGTGACGTCGTAATGATCAGTCTACACAAGGGGTTGGACAAAAACATGTTAATGTATCGCCTTATTTATGTATTCTGTTGATTTATTGGTTTAAATATATATTTATTTACTTATTTATTTATTGCAATAATGCCCGACAGGGGATACAATACAAAAATCGCGCCCCCCCCCCCCCCCCCCACCCCCCGAACATCGTCGCTACTTCCATCCGATGTGCATTGTTGTGTCATGTCGATTAAGGTGACAAGATGATTTAATCATGGATTATCATGAGGGGAAGGACCAAAACTGTTTCGGTTGTTAACCCCCTAGCCCACCACTGCCAACTTACGATACAATTGCCTCAGTGGTGGTAATTATGAAGATGATACTAGAAAGACGGTTTATGAGTTATTTTACCTCCTTACTACTCAAATACCTATGGATGCATAATAACCTTATCTTGTTAAGATGATTATTTGATTATCCAATGAAATGCATTAGTTCATAATTGCATCCTTGCATTTTCATCCTCTTTCTGTCGACTGGAAAACCCATCATCATACCAATCATTGTTGGCAATGAATATATGCATCATCAGTGGCATTAAATTTCGTTATAAGTACATACAACTATAGTGTGCCTATACGTCTGTGTACATTGTGTATTAAGAACTCAACAGCGGTTATCATTACTTTACTTTGTTGTACTTCGTTCGTTCGAACTACTTTATAGGAGCATGGAACATGTTTCGGTTATCCAAATGAGTGTATATTTTTGTGTATTTATGGCTGCATGAAGTGTGCGGATTTGAAAGTCTCCTTTGGGAGACTTTCAACTGTGTAAAAGTTGGCCAATGAGTTAGCAAATATCATTTCGCTCAGTACTCGGTCATATGACATATTTACCACGGAATTTCCACACATCATTCAGTTCACATATTATACACATTTTACCGACCTGCATCAGAGTTGTCCGCATGTCAACAAAGTGACTAGTTCCCTTTAAAGTACCATCACAGAGATATAATGTTAACTTTATCATAACACTGCTACTTTTATAAACAATTATATATTCTGTTTTCTCCCGATGCCCAGGTGGTGGATGCAGTTCAAGTCGATCCCGTGGCCGGACCGCGTGGTCTACAACGTCTCCGCCCACGTCCTCGGCAACGACGAGGAAGGGCGGATCATCAGGCGGACGCTGGCCCGCTACGTCAACCTCTCCGCCATCCTCGTATACCGCTCAGGCAGCAAGAGGGTTAAAAAGCGCTTCCCCACTCTCGCCCATCTGGTAGAAGCAGGTATGAATATAATTATAACATAACCACACGGCATTACCAATGGTCCTAATGATGCTAAATATTATTGTGGAAATTAGTTCGAACTCAACAGGGAACGTCATCGGGGTATGGAGGGAGCAGGGGCAACACTAAGAATAGCCATCAAGTTCCCCATTTTTGTATAGGCCCAGGTAGCAAGCCAACGTTGGTCCATCGTTGGACCAACGTTGTCCAATTTTTTTGGCAACGTTGGTCCAACGTTGTTCGGCAACGTTGGACCAACGTTGCTTGTGTACGCCCAACCAACGTTGCTCCAACGTTGGCGAAAACAAAATACCAACGTTGGATCAACGTTGGTCCATTGTTGGAAAATTGTTATTTGTCAACGTTGGACCAACGCTTTTCCAACGTTGATCCAAGGTTGGTATTTTGTATTCGCCAACGTTGGAGCAACGTTGGTTGGGCGTACACAAACGTTGATCCAACGTCAAAGCAACATGTATCCAACAAGCATCCACCATATATCCAACAAGCATCCAACATGTCTCCAACAAGCATCCAACATGTCTCTAACATGTCTCCAACAAGCATCCAACGTTGGTCCAGCGTAATTCACCAACATTTCTCCAACGTTGGACCAACGTTGGACCAACGTCTCACCATACTAAACAAAATTAATTAATATTCATATGGCACGCCTATTGGTGATATCTAGAGCATTCCTATCCTATGATTGCTATACCTTACCTAAGACTATTCCTATTCCTATTCCTATTCCTATCCATATAGTCCTATTCCTATTCCTACACTCACTACATGTACATCATTCACTCAGCTTTATATAACCTAGCTTCTGTGTTAATATTTGTTTGATGGTTGGTATTTGGATAAAGTTGAATGTTTGGATAAAGTTTTAAGATTTTACATTAATACATCATGGAAACAAACCTTTAGTATGTTTTTGTAGATAAATATCTTACATATATTTCAAATAATGAGTAAATAGTAACATTGGATTCATTCTGAACAATCAAATAACACGATAATTAATGCTTTTTGCAGTCAATGATAACCGATCATGAATATTCATGAATAATAACCAACGTTGATCCAACGTTGATCCAACGTTGGAATACATCCTGATTCCATGCAGCAGCTAATTTTAAATCCTTTTATTATGCAAGGGGGTTTTAACCACCTGTGCTACAAGTAAAATAATTGACTTTTCTAACATCAAAGCTAGTGAACAACATATGTGAAATGTTGGATTCTCGTTGGATTAACGTTTCACCTAAGCTATAATATAGATCGTTAATCCGTGGAAGCTTAATGTCCAATACCTTTACAATGATGAGTGTTTAATAGTGGATCAAGATTGGAATAGTACCTCATTCCATCAATGAAGTATTTATATACATAATTCAAACAATGCACTATAGCTGTAGCTGTTATGTGGTGTTTACTTGTCCTAGGCTACTATGATTCTGCATATTTCACTACCATGACAATTTTGCTAGATTCACTGTTTTTGTGTTACACATTTACCTCTAATCAAATGCATGCATACCTTAAATCTAGATCATATTCTCGATGAGTATCAATTAAAACTTTAAAAAAGGATTTATTTCATTGAATTGACAGCAAATTATGTCAAAGAACGATAGCAGTATGTATGGCCGAGTTGTCCGGCACCCTCGACAGACTCATGCACGCCAGCACTCTCGGCGTAGAAATGGCAGCTGATAATAACACGTCCCGAATACAGGGAAAGCACAAAAAATATACTACAGCTACACTTGCAGGAAACTATAAATGGACTGGTATACTCCATCACCATCCATATCCGTAGGCTCGCCCGAGTTCTTCAAAAAAACACAAAATAAACACAAAAGAACTACTGTGATGTCCGTTGCTAAATTATCAAGCCCTCTGGTGTCTATGGCACGCTAACTTACACAAATCTGCTATGAGTAGCCGATGCGCAACAGATGCGCAAATTGAAAACTTGAAAGATGCAGATGTCGACGTTGATTCAACGTTATTCCAACGAGTTTGTCCAACGTCTGTCGAGCTGCAGTGAGTTTCTAGCGTTGGACCAACGTTGGCATCCAACCTGATTCTCACATTAGATTGTGACATTTGTATGCGGATGTCCAACGTTGATCTAACGTTGGTCCAACAAGTTTGTCCAACAGCTTTCGAGCTACGTGTTTCCAACATTGGACCAACGTTGGTATCTAACCGGATTCCAACAATGAAGGAGTGATCTGTTAATTTCTTATCCAGCATCCAATGTTGAACCAACATATAGATCCAACAAGTCTGTCCTATGTCCAACGAGTTGGCATCCAACCTGATTCTAACAAAGATTGTGACATTTTTATGCGGATATCCAACGTTGATCTAACGTCCAACGAGATTGTCCAACGTCCATTTCACTAGTGTTACCGATGTTGATCCAACGTTGGTCCAACGAGATTGTCCAACGTCCATTTCACTGCGAGTTACCGATGTTGATCCAACGTTGGTCCAACGAGATTGTCCAACGTCCATTTCACTGCGAGTTACCGATGTTGATCCAACGTTGGTCCAACGAGATTGTCCAACGTCCATTTCACTGCGAGTTACCGATGTTGATCCAACGTTGGTCCAACGAGATTGTCCAACGTCCATTTCACTTCGGGTTACCGATGTTGATCCAACGTTGCTCCAACGAGATTGTGCAACGTCCATTTCACTGCGAGTTACCGTTGTTGATCCAACGTAGGTCGAACGAGATTGTCCAATTTCCATTTCACTGCGAGTTACCGATGTTGATCCAACCTTCGTCGAACAAGATTTTCCAACGTCCATTTCACTGCGAGTTACCGATGTTGATCCAACGTTGGTCCAACGAGATTGTCCAACGTCCATTACACTGCGAGTTACCGATGTTGATCCAACGTTGGTCCAACGAGATTGTCCAACGTCCATTTCACTGCGAGTTACCGATGTTGATCCAACGTTAGTCCAACGAGATTGTCCAACGTCCATTTCACTGCGAGTTACCGATGTTGATCCAACGTTGCTCCAACGAGATTGTCCAACGTCCATTTCACTGCGAGTTACCGATGTTGATCCAACGTTGGTCCAACGAGATTGTCCAACGTTCATTTCACTGCGAGTTACCGATGTTGGTCCAACGAGATTGTCCAACGTCCATTTCACTGCGAGTTACCAATGTTGATCCAACGTTGGTCCAACGAGATTGTCCAACGTCCATTTCACTGCGAGTTACCGATGTTGATACAACGTTGGTCCAACGAGATTGTCCAACGTCCATTTCACTGCGAGTTACCGATGTTGATCCAACGTTGGTCCAACGAGATTGTCCAACGTCCATTTCACTGCGAGTTACCGATGTTGATCCAACGTTGGTCCAACAAGATTGTCCAACGTCCATTTCACTGCGAGTTACCGATGTTGATCCAACGTTGGTCCAACGAGATTGTCCAACGTCCATTTCACTGCGAGTTACCGATGTTGATCCAACGTTGGTCCAACGAGTCTGTCCAACGTCCAACGAGTTCCAACGAGTTTGCAAGTTTCCAACGTTGGTCCAACGTTGGCTTGCTACCTGGGGGTACCGATAGTAGGGCAGAGGGAGCGATTGCATATACTCCAATATTAAAAGTGTCCGCCCTTGTCCCATTGTTAGTTAAGTCTAATATTTTTAGTAAAAAAACATGCTTTATATGTGATAGAAAAATCAACTATATCGAGAATGGGAAAGGTATGCAGAGTTAACGCTAATACCTTTATAGTAACATCTTATGGAAAGCTTGGTGAGTTTGTACAAAATCATAGTTATACCTTTAAAATGCAGGGTTACCTTCTTGGATAATGTTACGTTCCCAAACACTAGTCATCTGATATTAAAGATGTCATATATCATGTGGAACGAATGACTATGGGCGCGTTTCAATACACTATAATTGAGCCTAAGAAACAGCGTTTTCAACGCTTTCAGGTTCATCATCGTCAGGGGAAAAGATTATCTCGAATAAACGCGTTTCAAAATGCTGATTCTGGGATATACGAGTCTAAATAAACGCACTCCAGGTACAGTGTAACAGTAGTAGTAGTAGAGGCAAAGGGGAAGCTGCCTGAGTGTGTGCTATATTCAAAGTAGCACATAAGGGGAGGTGTTGAATCCCCTGCAATCCCTACAATTGGGATATATACATAACGAGTACGGTTTCCCAGGCTGCCAGGGAAGCAGTGAAATGTCCAGGCCATGCATATCGGATGGATAAGATTTAATTTTGATTGTCTGCATGTCATGCATGCTCCGTCTCTTTCTGGTTCGACAGAGGATACGCTATGTTACACACTTAATAATGCACTGTAATATTTTGCAAGGACGATGGCGCAATATTCATATTAAATTTACGACCTTGGCTAATTGCTTCATGTGCGTGGTTAAAATGATGGGACAAGATGGGAGAAGGGATCTAGTAATTTTGGTGACATGTGCCAAAACTGACGTTGTGGGTTGATAGCATGTGTATAATGTGATATGATATGTCCACTGAGTGAACATGGTGAAGTATGAACATTCCATGGTAAATGAATGTCATATGACCAAGTAATGAGCGAAAATGTCAAGTGATATTTGCTAAACCATGGCGCAAACTTTGTTTTTTTAGTTGAAAGTCTCCCAGGGAGACTTTCAAATCCGAACACATCAATCATAGATCTTTTAACAAAAGAGACATTCGGAAAGCCTAACCAGCGTTCCATGTTTCCGTTAGTAATACAAATACAACGAGGTATGTGAGAACCGCTAGAAGTCTAAGTAAGAATTGTGGATTTTGACAATGTTAATAGATCCCTTTAATAGTTGATTTTGACTGCGAATTGTATGTAGAAATCAAAATCAGTGTGTACCCCTACACATCTGACTATAGAAGACATGGAAGAAGATGATTGTGACATGGTTGAACAAGGCACAGCGGACGACGGGCGAAAGATGTTTTATGATTGAATGATAATAATGATAATAATAATAATAATAATAATGATAATGATAATGATAATGATAATGATAATGATAATAATAATAATAAACATCATCATAATATTAATCTTATAACTATTATCTATAGCGCGCACGCATTGTGACAGCATAAAAGTAGACTAGTATGCAGGTACTTTCGACTGTTGTGATAATAATGGAAACCATGAGGAGAGTATACATTAGTTAGATTAGGTTCTAGACAGAAGAAGACATGTAATTATAATAGACGACGGGAGACAGGGGAAGTAAGCAGGTACATCGGTCTAGGGTGACCTATATAGCTTACTAATGGAATACAAAAGGCTAGTATATAAACGCAGGTACTGAAGTGGACTGTAGAAACAATCGACTCCTAAAGTATATATAATATTCAAGAAGATGTTGTGGATGTTGTAGAACAAGACAACGGAAATGGGTACGTAATGGTATGCGGGTACTTAGTAGACTGTTATGACCTAATGGGATACTATAGTATACAGAAGTGCATAGAAGAGCGCAGGTACGTAATGAAGTACTGCCGTGACATAATCTGATAATGGAAGACTGCATGGAGAAGGCCACATTAATAGTACGCAGCGTACACAGGTACTGCAGACTACCGTGACAATCCAATCTATAATTATCTCTATCCAAGCTATAATTACAGGCGGTGGTGTAGCTGCTACGAGGGAGAGGGTGGGGTGCGGGGTAAGGGGATGCTTACTTCCACCCCCACCCCAATAAATTGACAATACCTTTTTAAAAACATGAACCAAAATAAGGTTACAAAATTAAGAAGTACATAGGGTGTGAGCCCTATAAGTAACATGCCCACCATCAGTAAAAATGAGTACATAGAGTGTGCTCGCAAATAAGTAGCGCGTCCCCTAATAAGT
>JBAMJV010000855.1:0-52500 GCA_037951105.1 Echinarachnius parma | reverse complement strand
TTCAATTTTGACTGACCTATTGGCTAAAGAATGACCCGAACGTCTTGTCATAGAATGACGGTGCGCTCAAGATGCGGACACCTTTGTTAATGTGCATTCGACTGAATAACCGAAGCGCCGTAATTCTATGACGAGCCGTTCGGGTCATTCTTTAGCCAATAGATCAGTCAAAATTGAAGAAAAATTAACCCTGACATGGTGTCACTCACGGCGCTCTAAAACAAAAACTACACGACCAAAATTAATGTTCTTGGTATCAATTTTCATTTGAAAAGACACACTATCCGATGGACCCAGTCATTTCCTTACTTTATTTTGGGAAGTGCCCTATTCCGTTATTTCTGGGCCACCCTGTATAGCTATACATACCTCTGCTTTTGCGTTGAATTATTTTAATATCCCTATTAATTATGTTTTGAATGTCACATTTAAATAAGTGGTGAAAACGCAACACGCGCTTTGCTTCTAAGCTAAAAGAAAATATGGATGGACGCTCTGTTGCTTGGTATTTGATATTTTCACGCATGATTGATTCGATGTTTCAGGGCTCCTATGTCCATAAAATTTCGTCTGCGATTTATCATGGTGGAATTGCGGTTCGGAGTTAATGAGGCGTCTGGAGCATAATTTGATAAAAGGCTTTACCCATTTATCTAGTTTTCGACGAAGCTCCGGTGACTTTCAAAATAGCGCTTCTGCAAATATACGACTCTCATTCATGTCTACACGACCTATGACGTCATTACAGCAAGTATATCATTATATAAGTGATGCACCCATATATGTTATGATAAATCTATCTCTATGAGTAGTGCTAGTGCAATGCATGTAACGCGTTGGCGTGACATTTTTAGGGGGTGGGGGAGGGGAGGGGTGCGTACGCACCCAAAGCACACCTCTGGCTATAGGCCTACAGTATCGTAACTGGTATATTGAATTGCGCCTTCGTCTTGCAATGCGAGGGTCGAAGGTTCGAAGCCCATGATCGATGTATAAATATAAACCCGGTATAAAATATAGGAGCGTATATAACGTTATATAACGCTGATATTGACAGAGAAACAATATAACGGTTTGACTGTACAGCGAAGATTATTATCGAGTATCATTGAAATGCCTTCGCAATGACAATAGGCCTCTTATTCAAATGATTGCACCCCATTAGCCCCGAAGCGCACATTCATATACCCTACGGAATAAAAACTACTTCTTGAATATGTTCAATGTAATTATTAACGTAGCATATACCCAAGCTTCAATCGATTCGATTCAAAGGTTATGTTCTATAGTTTTCTATAAATTGGTTTTCCTGGACTTAGGAAACTCTTCTGTGAATGATTGTTCGAGTTATTTTTCTCAGAATGTATTATTGCTGTAGCGATGCGAGAATAACCAGATGCGATACAAAACTGATATGCTGCAACCATGCTAGCATTCACCATTTATAAACACTCGTTCATAGAAATAAAACAAAAGTTAAAAATAAAAGGAGGATAAAATATTCGTGTGGACATTATTTATATATCAAACAGTTATGCAACATTTTTATACTACCTTATTTTCTTTTACGTCATATTAATGTCAAGTATTTTTTATCATAACTCAATTGTTACTCGAGCCTTACAGAAGTGCAATCAGTATAATTTCGAATCTTTGTTTTTGCGTGATAATATATACCGATGGGAACCCTATATATACCATGCAGTTATGTTTGATAATCAATATTTTGGAGGTAGCATTAATGTTGTATGAATGGGTACCTGGAAGGATTGGAACGTGTTTCCTTAGATCTATGTGCACCTCCGATTTGCCTGGCTGGAATGCTCCCCAGGGAGTGGAAATGTGCACTTTGTGTGTTGGATTGATTGCAGTGTGTATCCGATGATCAGGATAATAATAAGGATGCGCCGCGAGCGTCGAAAGGCGGAACGAGCGCTATATATACGTAGCCAACATTATAATTATTATTTAATTAATCAATGTCAATTTTGTTTTATTTGTACACAGGACTCATGACGCCAGAAGAGAAAGATATAATGAAGAATCTTAACACGGAGAACCCCAAGTATTGGGTGCCGTGTGCGTGGTTCGTCAATCTATGTAGGATGTGTCGAAAGACTGCGCGCATTATCAGCGATCCAGCGATGAAGACAGTTATAGACGTAAGTAAACACCCCTGTAAACCCTCAAAAGTTTATACTTTAATATGTAATTGTTATACTGTTTTTGTTTTTCTTCTTCAAATATTTGCTAATATTTATTTGGTAATCTGAAATCAGAGAACCCTAAGTATCGGGTGCAATATCAAAATGACTTGTGTAGTCATGATACGCGCAATTTTTGCCATGCACCGGCTCCACCCAATATTGGCTGCGCTATTTGAGTGGTGCATGATCTGCACCATGCCCCATAATTGGTCAAAACCAATGTAAAATATACAAAATTAACAACCAAATAAATATATGAAAAATGAACGAAAGTGATGCCCTACATATTATGTTGGATGCTCATGTTGTTCATATATTTCTGGTCAGTTTTATCTAAATTTATGTTTGAAGTTGCGTTTGAAAAAAGCTGCATCACTTCGCGTTACCCCTATTTCATACATTTATATGCTTCACGTTTGTGTCAGGTTTATGCAAAGCCCAATTGTTCATGTATTTCATATATTTCTGGACAGTTTTTAATTATTTATGTTTGAAAATAAATGAATATAATACACATATAGTGTGCCCACAATCTGGACGGTGAGAGTCCTAGAAAGAACATTAGGCCAATGGCCTCGTGTAATACGTGATTGACTATGGATACCATTTATTCTGTCATGCCATTTGAATGATTCATTGTCCGTATTAAACAGATACGTCCGTATTCGAATTTTTGAATATATGTGTTGTGATTGATTGCGGCAACATGCTGCTTTTAAACGAAATTATTCTCAAGCTTATTACTTTAAGAATGTTCGTTTGTTTAAACAAAACAATACTAGCGTCCGGATGTCGTTTACAATATGATTCACAGAAAATTCACAAAAAAATGCTTTATATTCAAGTTTCACATCGGCAATACGCCAGAGTAGCTTTTAAAGTCGGGCGATGAACTATTATATTAATGAAGGAAACCCGACCCTTTCTGGCTGGATATGCGGCCAATCTTCTGAGGCCCATTTACTCGACGTTTATTTATTGCTGGTTCGTATATAGCAGTATCTTCTGCCGGACCACCATCAATCTGGAGAGGGAAAAGTAGCATATTTGATCGGCTTGCAAGGTTGTCGAAAAAATCTGTATGTGTATGTGTCGAGATATTATGCTCATGAATATTGTTCAGAATGTACAAAATATTCATTTGATCATACATATTTAAACATCCAGAATAATGTTTCGATATATACATTATGTCCAGTTTTAAATAATAATGTTCATGTTTATATAATATTTGAATATTCGTAGTATAATCGGATGCATGTCCAGAAAATATATTTATTCAGGTATAATATGATGTTCATATATGAGTTCATATTTTCAGACATATACGCTGCGATATACATTCATATGTATTTATCCATTTCCATGTTAAAGGGCATCAAGCGTGGGGATGCTACATAGCGTGTCGCCATTTTGAACTGGGTTAGTTTGCGCGCACCGCATGACACTGAGCTAACGTGCATTACGCACCGTGCGCAACGCGTATGCAAGATGGCGCCGCGCATCTCATTTGACGAATCTGAACTACCTTTAACAATACACACAACAACAAAATCACCAGCAAATTATTTGTAGAATAAATCCCAAAATTAATTTCATTACAATACTACATCCATTTTTAAAGTGGATATTGCAAAATACGAGTAAATTTATCAAATTTATTAGTGAAAATTTGCAAAAACAAACGAGTACGAAATGTTTTTCATAAAGTTCATCATCTTTGTGTTGCTATGGTAAACGCGATAATTAATTCATTGTTAATTTTCGCAAATACAATTATATTGATTTTCCGCTTAAAACATCTGCTGAAAGCATCTAGCTAAAATGAACCATCTATATACAATAACGCAGTTAATCTTATTACTATATAATATACTGTATAGGCCCCCTCAACATCACACACATTCCGTGTAATTGGAAGGATGTCTTATATACTGAAGAAAAAAAAACATTCGTATGAGTGATATAATATATAATACTGTTATCTTCTATGTAAAAAGAATTGTTTTAGACTTTGCACTTTTTGTTCAGTCTTTTAATATACAACATTAAATATATAAATGAATAAATGTATACAAGCGAAAAGTGAACTGAATATATATATTTAATAAACATAATATTTAGTTCACTTTTCGCTTGTATATATTTATTCATTTATATATTTAATGTTGTATATTAAAGGACTGAACAAAAAATGCAAAGTTAATAAACATATATTTAAAATTTGAAAATTGATATCCAAAATTGCAGAAATAGATATTAAAGGGGTAGTAGAGTTTTGGTAAGGCTGAGCTTTACTAACCAAAACCTGCCCAATAACATTACAAGCTAATAGTTATAACTCCACCATGCTCGAGAGGTATAGAAAATTACAAACGACTAAGTAAAAAGCCTGTTATCATTCAAAAGGAGCCATTAAAACACAAGAGGGCGCTCTCTCAAAAAGCATTGGTTTCAACTATTTTTCATACAAAACTATTTAAAAACCTCTTTTGAAATTTTTTGAAAAAGGGTAAGCATTTTTAAAATCTGGGGCCCAGATTTATTCCGATTGGATATATTTTGTTGATATTTCAGCCGTTTCTGAACCGATTTTGATCAAATAAAGTTTATTCTGCATGTATTAAAATTGTATGCTCTTTCAAATTTTACACTCAGTTTTTCATAATCTCACCAAAAAAATATTTCGTGCAGCGCCCTCTATACAACAACAACGAAACGTAGGGAATTGTTTGCACCGTTATAAACATACGTCTTGGATTGTAGATCAGGGTCATTTGCCAAAATGACTTGTCAAACTGAAAAACAAAATAATTCCAAACTCTGTGAGCAATTGATGACACATCTAGGAAAGCAATTTCATTCATTACAGACGTAACAGAAATGTTATAACTAAAGAATTTGATATATTTGATTTGTTTACTTGAAATTGAAATGGAATGACATCTGAATTGATTTAGCAATCAGCAACTTCCCCGGGGCTTATTTTCTTTCGTCAATCATCTTAAATTGAGGTGTAAACAGTTTAGCAAAAACACTGACTTGCATCGTCCTAACTTTGGTGATGGGCACGGGGTGTTTAGCATTGGACTTTATTCTCCTCCCTCTTGTTTCGTATACTTCTCCTCCTTCCTCCCCCTCCCCCCCCCCCCCCCCCCTCCTCCGCCTCTCCCTCCCTTTCTACTTCATACTCCTACTCATCCTCCCCTCTTCCCCCTCCTCGTCCTCCCCTCTCCCTCCTCATCTTCTCCTCCTTATTGTTCTTCTTCTCCCCCAATTCACCCACTTCTCCCTGTTTGCTTCTTCGCCTTCTTCTTATGATTGAATTGTTCTTATCCGTATCCTTTTACTCCTGATCTCTTTCTCTTAACATTTACCACTTTCCCTCTTCTCATCTGCCTTGTTTGAACTAAGATCCCACATAACAAGTGTCGATAGCCAAATTAACTCCTAATTCTAAGTAAAATCGATAATTATAGCAAACGAGATGCGTTGCTCTATGCGCCTCTTCCCCACCCCCGCCCCAGATTAGGTTTTCTCTGGATGCACCACTGGTACCGAAATCGATGGCCTATATTATGTTCGCCTTTCGCGCGAAAAAATAATGAGATTTCGCTGCGATAATCCCGTTTCCCGTAACCCGATGCTTCTGTTTTGTCCGAGTTTTATCTCTAGAAAATTAAAGCTTATTTACGTATATTCCTAACCCACTTGTTTTGTCCGAGTTTTCATATCCAGGAAGTTGATGACTATAATTATCGTTTCCCGAACATTTACTCCCTTTTTTCTTTTTTTTTATAGGTCCCAGTTTTTATTTCCAGAAAATTAAAGCTCATTATCGTATCTTCGATTCTCCTTATTTTGGCCCAGTTTTATTTCCAGAAGCGTAAAGCTTATTATCGCGTCCTCAACCCCGTTGTTGTGTCCTATATAGTTTTTATATCCAGATAAAACTTATTTTCGTATTCAAAATACCTTTATTTCCCAGGTTCCCTTTTAAATAATGAAAGGCTTCCCTCCTACCCAAAATCGCCGTATTTTTTTCTTTAAAAAAAAATTATGCTAATTCCCGTTTTCTTATCCACGACCCAATTCCGATTCTGCTCCCCACCTCCCAGCCCTATATGAAAAATACGTTATCGTTCAAACCCTATGGACAACTACAATAAATATAAAATTCTTAAATAGAATATTCAACGCTCCCCATGGTATATAGGGTTGATGCAACGCCGTAATTTGTGTGAGTATAGGTAATGCAGAGCATTTCCACGTCCTTCCGATCTAAATTAGATACTTGAAGATTCGCAAGACAAAACTGGTTTATACATTGGTTTTATAGGTAAAGACTGCTTTATAAATCACAAAAAAAACTTGACGCCGATCCAATTGAACTGATATTAAAGAAATGAAGCAAATTTGCTTCACTCGAAATTACATCACAAGATAAAAAACCCCTGATAGATTGGCACTTTTATATTAAAGGGGTAGTTTAGTTTTGGTAAGGCTGAACTTAAGTAGCCAAAACCTGCACAGTAACATTATAAACTAATAATTATAACTCCACCATGCTCGAAAGGTATACAAAATTACAAACGACTAAGTAAAAAGCCTGTTATCATTCAAAAAGAGCCATTGAAACACAAGAGGGCGCTTTTTAAAAAGGCATTGGTTTCAACCATTTTCCATACAAAATTATGCATGTGATGTGTTATTGATATAATGATTAAATAGCGAGATCATCAACAACTATTTAAAAAACGCTTTTGACAATTTTTGAAAAAGTGCAAGCATTTTTTTATTTTTTTCTAAAAATCATCTAATTATTTGGGCCCCAAATAATTATAAGATCAGATATATTTATTGATATTTCAGCCGTTTCTGGGTCGATTTTGACCAAATAAAGTTTATTCTGCCATTAAAATTGCATGTTCTCTCAAATTCGACACTCAGTTTTTCATTACCTCACAAAAAAATTGTGATCTGCAGCGCCCTCTCTACCAAAACTAAACTACCCCTTTAAAGTGTAGTCGATTTTCTTTCATCACAATGCCACGGCCTTAAAGCGTGAATTCCACGTAGAGGTTAATGTAATTCGCTGTAATGTTGAAATCAAGTTGGTACCAGGTCGATGCATAGAAACTGATAAAAAGTACATTATTCACCCCTCTCTAACACAACGCACTGATTATATAAGGCTGTCCTCTAAGCACATAGGGCGATGCCATTTTGTACCTATTGCATTATTCAGTAATTCCGACAAATATGTTCGATTTAGGCGTGAGTCTCCTGAGGCGGAATGCAATAAGTCGCGGGCAAGGTTGTCCCTACCATTAGTTATGGGAACATTGAATTGGATCAAGGTGTGAACGCCTCAGGCAAGATCCATACGAATCCCATATAGTGATTATGTAGACTTATGTCAAGTCCTAAAATACCGCATTGACACGTGATCCGGAAATACGGGTTCAAACCTCACATTAAAGTCTCATACTAGTAATGGCAAATACTCCCCGCACAAACAGTGATAATATATGTATAACTATCTATCACTATAATTACGACAGTTTTCCAATTCTTGAAAATAATTTGTCAAAATCACTAAATATGTTTTTGAGTCTCTTTTTACAGGAATTGATAAACTTCCAGAACTTTCGTTTTCCGATTGTTGAAATAATAATTATTATCTACGAATTATTGGTTCTTTTCTATGTTCGGCTACATCGACTTTCATACATATGATTACATTTGCCTTTATAGCTGATAAGCATTTTTCAGCAGTTTCTTTTCTATGTTGTATATTTTGTTTATCTTTCCAGGAATTAAACAACTTCCAGAATAAATGTTTTGAACTCTATGGCTACGACTGGATCGTCGTTCCTCTTGTTTATACTCAGGTATGTTTCTTGTTCTCTTTATTCATAAATAAATCTATTTGCATATTATAATATAATATTTCAAGTATTGCAATCTTCTTTGTCTTATTAATATCATTGTTGTTTTTCATGACGATTATGGAGATAATGATGATGATGATGATGTTGGTAGTAGTAGTAGTAGTATAGTATAGGTTTTCCCGCTCAATTTCGCGATTGTGACAATCAAATTTGCATTGTATTGTATTGTAAATACTCGAAACACGTTTTGTACAATTATGATTATTTATTGTTTTGAAAAAATGCAGAAATAAAACAAACAAACAAACAAACAAACGAACAAATTGATATAAGGAGCAAACGAATTCGCGCGATTTGCGATCGCCGTGTCAAAGCAGCATTCGAATTCGTAAATAGTCGTTCAAAATCGTGTCTGAGCAAGTGAATTTGAACAAAGAGCATAACTTTTCATCAATGGTCATTCAAAATCGCACGTAGTTCACGCTGGCGCTATTGCACATTCGCGAATTCGAGTGCCCATAAATGAACAGTATCGTGTCTATTCACGAAACCGTATGCGTATGCATGAATTCGTTTGCACTTATTCGGAATTTGAAAGACCGATACCAACGATTACGCGGCAATGCGTGAATTTGAATGACCCTTAATGAATTCGATTGAAAAAAGTGTAAAATTGAGCGGGAAAACCTATAGTAGTGGTAGTATAGTAGTAGTAGTAGTAGTAGTAGTAGTAGTAGTAGTAGTAGTAGTAGTAGTAGTAGTAGTAGTTGTAGTATTAGTAGTAGTAGTATAGAAGTAGTAGTAGTAGTAGTAGTATTAGTAGTAGTAGTAGTAGTATTAGTAGTAGTAGTAGTAGTAGTAGTATAGAAGTAGTAGTAGTAGTAGTAGTAGTAGTAGTAGTAGTAGTAGTAGCAGCAGTAGTAGCAGTAGTAGTAGTAGTAGTAGTAGTAGTAGTAGTAGTAGTAGTAGCAGTAGTAGTAGTAGTAGTAGTAGTAGTAGTAGTAGTAGTAGTAGTAGTAGTAGTAGTTGTTGTAGTATTAGTAGTAGTAGTATAGAAGTAGTAGTAGTAGTAGTAGTAGTAGTAGTAGTAGTAGTAGTAGTAGTAGCAGTAGTATTAGTAGTAGTAGTAGTAGTATTAGTAGTAGTAGTAGTAGTAGTAGTATAGAAGTAGTAGTAGTAGTAGTAGTAGTAGTAGTAGTAGTAGTAGTAGTAGTAGCAGCAGTAGTAGCAGTAGTAGTAGTAGTAGTAGTAGTAGTAGTAGGTAGTAGTAGTAGTAGTAGTAGTAGTAGTAATAGTAGTAGTAGTAGTTGTATTCATGCAATGTATTATATTAAATTATTATTTAAAAGAAGAAGAACAAAAAATCAGCACCATCTCCCTAACAAACTATTCACCCTCTCACCCTCTCTCCTCCACCAGGTTGTCACCATAGCAACGTATAGTTATTTCCTTGCCTGTTTGTTCGGTCGGCAATATCTAGACCCTTCAATGAAGTATGTTGGTCACACGATAGATGCATACGTGCCCGGCTTCACTATACTCGAGTTTGTCTTCTATGTCGGGTGGTTAAAGGTTAGTATATTAGTTTATTTGTTTATTATCGTATTTTTGTTTTATTTACATTAAGTTTGTTGACTATTCAGTGATATTGGTAGTTTGAATGTTTCAGAATTTTTAAGGGGTCTCATGTATAAAGCATTTGTATGAAATAATGAGACACCCTGGTAATTATAAATAAATAAGCCAAAAAATACATTGATAAATACTTGAATAAATAAATAGATATAATTAAGAAAATACTGCTGAAAACTGCTTATCTACTATAAATATAGCCAATGTGATGGAATGAGAGTCGTATAAAGCCTAACTTTCAATCCTAGCAGGATCATCTTCAGAGCCCTGAAGGAGATCCTGCTAGGATTGAAAGCTATGCTTTATACGACCCTCAAATAAATATATACATACAAAGAAAAACATACATACTTGTATATAAACAAATTATTAATAAAAAAATTAAGAGATTAACACATTAAATCATATACATATTTATATACACATGTTTATGCGGATCTTGACCAAATTTAGTAAAACAATTACCATTCTTTCTACAAAACTAATGTAATGAATGCATTATATGAAAAGCAAGGATTATAACACTACATAGTTGTTATTTTACCTGTTTTTTTAAGAGCCACTTGCTCACCGCGTTAGATTATAATGGCCATATTCAACTATTACTTGTTTGCATGTACTTTTACCCCTTCAAATACCAAACCACTAAAATAAAAATGGGTAATATCACACGTACATTGTGTACATGGTAGTGAGCGAGTTAACTTTATATACCATGGCAAGTGTGACGGAGCAATGCGTTATGTGTTAATACCGACAACATGTGGCCAGGTAGTCAGTAATTTATTCATCAGTATTAACATAAAAATGAAATACATAAAGAAACGCTTGACGGATGTATGAAGAGCTTAATTCTAAAATGCGCTAAATCCACTTTCTATCTAAATTGAGTTACTCATGTATAGTACAATAGTAAGTGAAGTATCTAGGTATATAAATCAATAATTTAAGACAAAATACGACATCGAAAACGAAATATGAAACAATTAATGTTCACTGTGCAAAGTCCGGGAAATAAATGCTATATTCTATACAGAGCTAATCAAATGCACTTAGCGCTTTTTGGAATTAAGCTCTTTATATGCAGTCATCTGTAAAGTCGATAATAATATAGCGTGGAAACCGTGGCTGAAATGATGCATAATTGATGTGCCGGTAACACCTCATGTTACTTTTATAATGGCATTCACATTGTCGTAAAACGTGACGTTGCATACATGTTGATAATCCTAATCCTGTCTAAGTTTCAAATTCAAAAGCATTATAGTGTGAAAAGAATATGAATACAAATACAAGCAAAGGTAGCATAAAGAAGTAATGTTATTATTCCAAAACAAACTACAATGTGGAGGTCGTATGACATGTGTGAACGCCGTATAAAGAAACAACATAATATTTTAAGTGTGATTATCGCATGAAGAAGTAACAACAAAGACAATATACTTGTACTGGAACAAGCTACAATATGAACGTCGTATGACACGTGTGGACGCCATGTAGAGACACGACGTACAAATTATAGTGTGAAAGAAGTTGAAGAAGAAATGTGCAAATACCGAAACAAATTATAGTATGAACGTCGCATGAATAATGTATTTACTAGTATTATACCGAGACAAACATGCATAATGTCAAGGTCGTATGAATAAATAACGTATCAAAAAAATATTGTTTAAGTTTAAGCAATAAGTAGGTGTGGACGTCATATTCAGAAGTAATGAATATTAAAGCAGAATTTTAAGTCGTATCATAAAGAAAAAAGTACAAAACAAAAATCATTTAAACATATTTTACTTGTAAAGTGAATACGCCGTGCGTATTATATTCGTGTTCGCTCGGATCCAAGACGTGTTTCAAGACGCGAACTAGTCTCTTGAGTCTCCGTGTCTTTGATACGTGTTGTCTGGGCGCATATGAATTATGAATCTGAAATGGCGGGAATCGTGTAGGGTGGGGAATAGGTAAGAAAAATTAATATAACGTTATGAATTATGTATCTCTGTCCCACCCCAGGTCGCTGAGAATCTCATGAATCCATTCGGCGAGGACGATGATGACTTCGACATGAACTGGATCGTCGACAGGAACATCGAGGTACCCTATATCATTTTGCGATGCCATATTTGTAGCTGGTCTTATCCTCCTAGAATATTACATTTCACTATGAGTTAAAGGATAATGGAACCCAGGCAAACTGTTGCTATCATAAAAAGTTATAATAGGAGGAATAATCTCTGAAATTAGAACATAATCGGGCAAGAAACAAGAAAACTATGGCTCTTTGAAGAAGTCCATTTATTTATTTGGGGAGTCAAATTTGCAACGCACTCTGATAAGTTTGTGGACAACTCCCCATATGTTTTTTTACACACATTTTCATTTGTTTTCAGTTTTCTTCATAGTCACATGTTTCCATTCCCCAAACTCATCTGTATAAATGTTTTCTACAAATCGCTGTATAAAAAGAAAGCGCATTTCAGAGAGCTCCAGAGCCCACAAGATGGCGTTTTGGTTGTTTGAGTTGTAAACTGGAATAGCCTATATTAAGATTTCATTTTTATTGTACAAGAAGTGATAAGGTATAATATGGATGGAAAATGTAATACATTATACTTGAAACAAACTATTTTTGAACATATATTATGGTAATCATTTAATTATGTCCATATAGTTTCATGAGTATGGATTATCATTCTCATTTCAACTAATTCACAGTAGCATTTTAATTATGATCAGACATGGATCTCCATGTCTCATTAAAAGTGGAAAGAGTATGAAAAGAAGGAAAACAACGAAAATGTGTAATCCTTTAAATGAATTGGTAACTTTGTTACGTGCTCATTCTAATACAAGGGTGATGCAAGTATAGTACTGTGATCTCCTACCATGCCTATGTCTACTCATTATGTGAACGTTAAATGAAAAACACATTTCTCATGCGAGCGAAGATTGAGCAATACTGTAAACTGACATTTTGCCGACTCATCACAAAAATGTTTTGTGCAAAGGTAAAGGTATTCCGAATATTATTTCAAACTCATTCATGAATATCTCATTGACGAAAAGGAATTTGAAAAACTAAAACCGGTAAAAAATTTGTTATGAATAAGGTTAAAGCAGTAAGGCACAACAGAATCACCTGAAAACTGGTTTGGGTCAATTATTGAATCCAAAGTTTCCTTTAAAATATTGTGTGTTTCAATCGTCTTTTGTCTCTGACACAATTTCCGAGTGATTCTGGTCGTTTTGGACAGAGCAAATAATTATTTTCCTTAAAAATGTTGTTTCAATTGTCTTTTGTTTCTGAACAGACGAGCTTCCTGGTTGTGGATGAGCTGTACGAAGTCAGTCTACCCATAGTTCGCGACCGCCATTTCTCAGTTCCCACTCCTACCATCCCTTACACAAACGCTGCGGTGAAGAAGAAAGGAAAACCGTGGATGGGATCAGCGTACAAAGTCAAGTGAGTAGGCCGTATACCTACTTGTAAACGTGGAATATTATTTGAAGCAAACTACGAGATAATATCGACAATTAAAATTGTATCAATATATGAAATGTAAGCCCAAATTTTTTTGAAACACGATCTAGAGAAGATGTGGACTCCTAATTTGAAGACAGTAAAGCTCTTCACTATATTTACGGTCTGAGGTATGGGCCCCGTTGCAGAAAGAGATACAATCGATTAATTGTAAGTCAGATCATGTGTTCTAAATGCGGAAATATGATTGGTTGAAACACGCACATTTTCTGACTTACAATCAATTGTAACTTACAATCGATTGTATCTCTTTCTGCAACGGGGCCCTGGTCTTAAGTGTCGAGTCTTAGTCAGGGCTATGACATATGTATTATCAAATTCATGACAATAGAGAGAACAAGGAACGTGTTTCATGAAACCTTGCATATTTAGTTTCATTCTAATGTTTTAAGTCTAATTTGGTTGACAAGGTTAAGGTTTCAACAAGCGGATTTGTTTTGTTTTGTTGTTTTTGTTGCTGTTGTTGTATAAACAGACTACTAGTTTACGTAACCCTTCCTCTGAAAAAAGACTAGGCATGGGACCCAAGCTTTAGAAGGGTGTAAGAGAGGAAAGGTATAGTAGAGGATCAAACGACTTGCTTTGTTTTCCTTTCTATTTCTGCAAAATTTAAGTGTTGCTTCCATTTTTAATTTCTTGTAGACTTTCCCGCCAAGAGATGGCGTTTACCAACATGCCGAACAAGATCTTCACCGAGGACGACGAAGTGCTCACCACGAAGTTGTTGGGGAAGGGTCGCCGCTCTCCCAGCCCGGGCAAGTCCGGCAGCAACGGCAACGTCAGCAGTCGCAGCAGCAAGCCTTCGAACTCTAAAAACCACGACAGTGGTAAGAACCTTGCAGTCGAGGAGAAGCGCGGAAGAAGCGGGAGTCGCAACGACGTGTCTTCGTCTCGCGCGCTTATACAACGGACTCTAAGTGAAGAAGAAACGCAATATGACCACTATGCATCCATTCCCAACGAAACACAGATACCTCATGAAGACTACGAGACCACGCCCAGGCGTGGCGGGCCGACGCGGAGCAGCAAGTACGGTGCTGACCCGGACGTACATAGAAGACTAAGTAAGTCGACGGAGGAGCGGAAGCGGTTGGCCAGTGACCGGCAACACCGGAACAGAAACAATCAACCGTTAGATAGAGACAACAGTACATATCAGTCAGGTCACTCGGAAAGGAGTGGCGTTTCAGAGAGGGCCGGGCATTCCGAAAGGGGTGGTCACTCATCGGATCGAGGCGGATATTCGGACCGAGGTGGACACCTAGATAGAAATGATAGAAACGGACTATCTGATAAGCTATCTGATAGGGGCGGATATTCGGAACGAGGAAATGGTGGTGGTGGAAACTATCACCGCTCTAGCAGTGGGGACAGAAGTCCCTACCATGAACGACAAGAAAGAAACAATAACTATGGGCACTTCTACGAGGATTACCCTGTCAATGATGGACGTCGATCGGAAAACGAAAGAAGAGACGATGACGGCGTCATTGACGCTAGAGACGTGGACATCAATGCTTTGAACGAATCCATCATTTGACAACGTGTGCGTCGCATTACTAGGGACTATATTCTCATCTAGTCCACCATTGTGTGTGACATAATCTACTGCAGCTAAACCCCGGTCAGCAAAAACGTATGCCAACCAAAGTTGTTGTTTTTTGCTGAAGAATCAGGTTATGCAATCGACAGCAATGCCATCATCCGGGCAGAGTAAGGAAAGGCACAGATTTCTTCCATACAAAAACATTATCAGTAGTGGAGATAGAAGTTTTCAGTAGAACAAAGTATTGCAGCTTTAAAAAGTGAACACCCCTCTGCTTTGCCTTTCTGTTCTCTTTCAACAAGGAATCGTCGCCATTTTGCGTTAGCAACTTTAATTCCGCTGGGGTGAATTTTGATTACGAAGGTGTTATTATTTGTCATTTGTTGCAGCCCATTTACCCTGATAGTGTAATCCTGACAACGTGTTGTTCATTTCAGTCGTATTGCATGGTTGTTTTATTTCCGTGTAATATTTTTTGAATATGCATAAATGGAAATAGACTACTGTGGCAATTCTCAAGACGGTATATTTTACAATTTAACGATGTCACCTACCGAGGGTTAAATCAAAGATGTTGTTATGCGTGTTTGTTTAAACCTGTAAATACTGTATCCGGTGTCACCATACGTCATTATGGAGTTTTCGATCGAAAATGTGGAACGTTGGACTGGTACGGGCTCACGTCACTACACGTCTCCTGTCTTATGTTCACTTCCACGTTTATGTCCCGACGCTGTGTCGGCAACGTTGATTGGTTATGAGACGGGTAGAGAGCGTGGGGTGAACGTGGGGCGGAGCCTAGTCGTGACGTCAGCACGTACCAGTTCAAGTTCTAGATTTGTCATATAAACAACTCCTGACTAAGGCACTATACCACATGAGTCTATATTCCAATTCAAACCAGAACTATGACGCTTGTTTCCCACAATAAGAGTTCTGCAAAACCATCGTTGGCACGAATTCATCTTTTAATGAAGTAGCGTACAACAATAGACACCTTGTTAAAGCTGTAAAAGAGAGGCCATGTTCTTTGCATCATCATGCCAACCTCTATTTAAAATATCATTACCAATATTATTAATTTAATTTCAACAAATCGAATGAAACTGGCGTTTCGTGTCATTTCACTTAGGACAAAAGAAGCCAACAGAAAGGTTAAACAGCATCTATATTATCTTCCTTCCAACCATCTATTCAGGTCTACTCTCCTATCCTGGTAGTTACACGCCCTTCACGAAGGCATCATGACACTTGGTTTGCACCCATTTGGTCTAGGTCCCATTTGTTATTAGCAAAGCAAGTTTCCAAAGGCTTCTAAGATCATGATACGGGGTTAGGGGTTGGGATTATGGTTATGGTTTAGGGCTGGGAACTAGGCAGTGTCAGGGGTATCATAATTAGGTGAAGGGGTTCGGGATTGTGGTTATGGTAAAGGTGAGAATTGGGTGTCAAGATAGTGTTGGGTCTTGGAAGTGGACGTTTTAGTTCATCATGATTATGTTTTGTGGTTGGGATTATGGATATGGTACAATTTTATGATAGAGGTCAAGACAGTTTAGGGTCTTGGGAATAGACGTTTCAAGCATCATGATTCGGTTTATGTGTATGGATTATGGTTATGGTATAGGTTTGGGATTGAGAGAACTGTGGAAGTAGTATGAATCGTGATAATGTTTAAGGGTAGGAATCGTATTTATGGTATAGGTTTAGGGTCGTGGTCAAGACATTTTTATAATAGGAGTAGAAGTTCCAGGCATCGTGATTGTGTTCATGGGTTGGGATTATGGCTATTGTATACCGTAGGTTAAGGATTGGGGTCAAGACATCTTAAAATTGGGAAGTGGATGTTTCAGGCAACATGATTGTTCTATAGACCAAATGAGGCCTAGACCAATCGAATTGAGGTTAGACCAACTGACAATAATCCTTCGCCAATGAAGACGATGTTAGTTAGCTAGGGACAGAGCCGTATATGGCTAGGGAATATTATCACAGACTATTACAATCATGTTTTCAAATCCTGCGGAGGAATTATCGTGATGGGATAGGTTTGGTTGGATGTTGAGAAGCTAGTTTTGCGACGAGCACACTTTTATGAAATGATATTTTGTTGATAATTATTTGTTTCGCATTGTGTTTAATGATGTATGGTTTGAACTTTTTTATGGTGCAAATTCACGGTGCGATTTAATCTTTCTTTGCCACTTATACTTGTTGTTACTTTTGTTATGTAAAAAGTTGAGTTTAGTATAAAGTTAGGTTTGTGCTTTTTTCAAATAATGTGTTGCGTGAAAACTAAAATATGTATGCAGTGTCTGACTTTTTTTAATTAAAAATGTATTTGTCATGACTGTCTATCCATAGTAACTATTGTGTGATTGCAATACTACCGTCCAATTAAAACGTTAGCCCTACTATTTTTGTGAAGTATAATGTCTGTCTGAACAAAGCATTAAGACATTTACCTTCAATTAATATCAAGCTGCAGTTATACACCGAATGTATGTGACTGCCAAATAATAAGTCAAATACATTCTGAAAATTACAGGTGTTGTTACTTACTATAGTTATATGTATGTTGATTGTATGTAAGTTAACCAATAAATTGATAAATTACGCAAGGTTGCATAATTTATTTGGCCTTTAACGCAACTTGACTTTTAAATGTTTGATACTATAGGTTATGAATTCATTATTTTGTTATAAATTGTGACAAGTTTACTGCAAAAGCGTTCCATTTTATACTATTATTGTTGATAAATGTTTGCCCTTTAAATGGGTAGTTGAGTTTTGGTATAGAGGGCGCTGCACGAAATATTTTATTTTGTGAGGTAATGAAAAACTGAGTGTCAAATTTGAAAGAGCATACCATTTTAATGACATAATAAACATTATTTGATCAAAATTGGTTCAGAGACGGCTGAAATATCCATAAATATAACCATTTGTAATTATTGTCGGGTCTCACAATAATTCAATAATTTTGAACCAGCCGTTGAAAAAAAAAAATGCTTACACTTTTCAAAAAATGTACAAAAGATGTTTTTAAATAGTTGTTGATGATCTCTCTATTTAATAAAATTTCTTAACAAAACATCACATGCACAATTTTGTTATTGAAAATGGTTGAAACCAATTAGTTTTTAGAGAGCACCCTCTTGAGTTCCAACGGCTCTTTTTAAAATGATAACAGGCTTTTTACTTAGTCGTTTGTAATTTTGTATACCTTTTGGGCATGATGGAGTTATAATTAATTTTTATGTAATGGTGCAGGTTTTGGTTACTAAAATTCAGTTTGACCAAAACTGTCCTCTCTATACCAAAACTCAATAAATAATGCTCCTATATGCTTAGTTTCATTTATATTTCATTGTTGTATTTAGATGTGAACTATATAGCTAGTTAACATGTATAACCATAACTTACTAATTTTGCACGTTTGCGTTCCCGAAGAACTCATTATCCATACAAGAGAGTTAAGTATGTATTTATTTTCAGCCTTAGCTGTGTTGCAAAAACAATACGTGATGAGACAGTACTGAAGTAAAATAGATTAGATTGAATCTTGCTTTGATGATAAAAATAATAATAAATATTTTTCTTAATTCAAGATTTTGAAAAGTATAAATATATACACAAAATATATATATAAATTAGTATAGTGCGACATAATGAGGCGCTTTCTCGGCAATAATGCAAAATTTGCACACAGAACATGCTGAATATTGTGTACGATTTGTGAATAGACAATTCTGTAACCAATTTTGTTTTTATGAGGGCCGCAATTCAAACGGTATCAATGCTGGAAAAGTTCTTTCTAATGGGACGTTGCTTCAAAATGTATCATGTGTGCAATGTAATGCGTTTCCCTTTCTAGAATAAACGTTGTTGATGTTTTATTCAATTCAGCACTATTTACGATGACGTATATATGCACTGGGATCTAAACCAGATGAACATGTGAACTCGTGCGTGAGCTGAGCCGCTATGAACTCGGGCATGGTTTCCGGTTTCAAACCATGGTCTAAAACTATGGAGCGCCATTTGTAAAGTGATGGAGAGAGAAAAGCTAAACATTAATTGGCTAAAATCCACCAATAGAGGGTGTATGTTCTCAGATGGTGCACAGAAATACAATATAAATACTAGAACCCCAACTGAATAAGCGTATAGCGTTTTAACCACAGAGATAGGCCACACCTTTATCAGCAAGTTTTTGAAAATACGCACCGAATGTCATGCAAATGAGGTAGTACGTCAGATTTTTTTCATTTGAATAAATTATCAGACGTGGATTCATTGGATAAATTAACACATTACGCAAAAAGCTAAAGTAATTACGCATTGCGCACTTGCAGTTGCCATGGCATTTAAACACGCACTTCTCAGCAAAGTTGCGCTTCATAATACCAAAGACGCTTAAGTATTCTAATTCATCTCTATTATTTTAATTACGCGCAGTACTAACAGTTACGCGATGTCATGTATTTAATTGCGCACAGTCAAGAAACAGGGGATTTCCCTACTAGGATCAAAATATTGTTTTTCATTGTGACGTCATAACAGAGGCATACCATAAATTCGTGCGTGATAATTGTGAAGGTCGCGCCCGCGCATTATTATGAATGAATTTACGCTAATATTACCATGGCAGCCAGTCGAATTAACATAACAATCGGTGGTTCTCTTCATTACAAATTTGGCCAACTTCCATTTTGAGTTGGGGGGGCCTCCTGAGATGGTGAACTATATATATTTGGTGCTACTGGTTAGCAAGCACCAACGCCCGTATCATTAGAAATTAGCAAATGTGATAACAACATTTTACTAGACTACAAGCGGCACTTTATTGTTTTAAACCATGGTCTACTTGAACCATCTTAATTTGTGAATTCCAGTCACAACAACGCAGCCACTTTAAACAAACCACAGACAAATT
Organism: Echinarachnius parma; assembly: GCA_037951105.1. NCBI lineage: Eukaryota > Metazoa > Echinodermata > Echinoidea > Clypeasteroida > Echinarachniidae > Echinarachnius > Echinarachnius parma. The sequence continues at coordinate 32,741 of JBAMJV010000855.1, read as the reverse complement.
GTATGTTGGTTTAGATGACGCAAGTTTATGTTGTTGCATAATTTGACACAATACTGAAATTATAATTTCATTGTTCACTTTGTCATATTAAAACAAAATTAAATTCGATATATTTCAATGTTGTTCTTTTTACATTAAAAAACACGTCATGTAGGCTATAATACTGAAATAGAGTGAACGTTGAGTAACGTTGCGCATATTTATGTAAAATAATGAAGATACTTTTTAGGCTTGCAATCAACAAAGTGACTATCAGTTTCTCCTAAACGCACATACATCTGAACAGTAACGAATGACATTATGTACCCGACTATGCAAACCGTGTAACACTGTGCTTATGTATTCTGATTCGGTGTGATAGATACTGTAGGTATAAAATTAATAAACGTATATACTGCGAGTGAGCCATATCGAATATAAATACAACAAACATAATTATTATGTTTTTAAAAGTATCGATGCTATTTCTACTGCAACTCATGTACCTACTGAAGTCGTATTATCTCCTAATTTGAATTGGTCCAAGTTTTCTAAATCAGAGCCAAAAATGAAATCGATTTTACAGTGTTTTAATTAAACACAGTAAGTTCAGTTCGGTTAATTTCAATTTCTTTATCTTGTTCATATCGTTTGCTATCCAATGTCATAATTTTCCTTGAACTGGGCCTATGATTTGATATAATGAAGAGCTTAGTTCTAAAATGCGCTAAAATCCACATTATTGATGTTACTTGGAGAAAGGTGCATTTAATTGTCCGTCTAAGTATCCATGTCAATAAAGGATTTTTTCTTATTTATTTGAGTTTTGATCGGGTAATGTGTCTTAAAATTTGGATTTAATGATAGCTACGTATTATAGCTTATTATTGTAGGTATGTTCAATTATACAATATTTCTTGAGAATGAATGTAGCGCTTTAGGGAATTTGACTCTTTATACATTACATCGAAATTATTTTAATTTCGGTTCAATCTGATGTGAAATTATCATAAAATGTAATATTGGAGACCCATGTTATGCAATTGTTCCCCCATTTTGAATGGAGCCACTTTACGCAAGGTGTTATCTTACGGAGTATTCAACAATAATCGTGACTTTATCGAATATTAGATGAACGAAGGCTTTTATGAACTTTAGGTTTAGAAATACAAATAAATGTGATGTTTAATATTATATCAATTATTGTCTTACACTTTTGCGTTGACATTGTAACAACCTTTCCAAAAAGTCAGCACCGCAATATAACAATTATATTGACGATGATCGTTCCGCAAAATCAGTGTTATTACATCTTCTTTATGAAGAATAATTAACAATAATCATTTTTTGTTACATGGTGAACAAATGAATGGTTATTAAATAGCTATTTTCCCTCCAATATAGAGACATTCATCTTGACAGATATTCTGTTCTTAAACTAACCTAACAATGTTTAACATTCTTTTCACCTTTTAAATTGTATTGTTGTTGTCTTCATCAAACGAAATGCAACAAACTAAATTGATGTAATGATGTGAACTTCTTTCAATATAATGATTATGTTATCTTTGAGTATGCAGACATACACTAGAAAGTATGATGTAGGGATCTACGATATTATAGGGAAATGTGTAATAAATATTTGTTTATACTTGTTCACTGAAGATCTTCTTTGTGTTGATGTTGTATTATTGTAGTCGTGTGTCCAATGGCGTACAGCTTGTGAAATCGGAAAGTATGATTCAGAAGCATCAAATTAAAATTATTTTAAAAACTAATTTCCACTCCAAATACAAACAAAAACAAAAACAATACAAACATTTTAAAGGGATCTAGTAACTTTGTTGGCAAGTGCAAAAAGTGATGAGTGATTAATACAAATACATGTGTATGGGAGTGATCTGATATGTCCACAAAGTAATGTGTGAAAATTTCACGTTAATTGGATGTTTGTTGGCTGAGATATGAGCAAAAATGCAAGGTGATATTTACTGAATCATTGTACTTACTTTGTACACGGCATGAAATTATCCCGTAGACAATTTCATATCTGAACACTTCAATCGTAAATATATTTTGAACGAAATGGAAATTTGAAAAACCGAAACCTGTCCCGTGCTTTTATTGTTAATATGCATATAAGATATGAGAGAACCACTAGAGTTCCAAGTAAGTTTTTAGGATTTGGACTATGTTACTAAGTGCCTTTAACAGTAAGCATTAATAATAGCGTGCAAGCAAACTATCACCAAACCAACCAACCTACCAGATGCGTCGATCTTGGGGGGGGGGGGGGGGGGGGGGGGCAAAGATATCCCCCATTAATTCCAAATATTATGAAGAAGAAAATCGACGCATACAATGCCAAAGAGAGATAGAAAAACATGATTATCAAAAAATAACCTTTAACAAATGAGCAGTGTTGTAGTCGAGTCACCATGGTCCGAGGCCGAGTCCGAGTCCGAGTCACCATGGTCGAGGCCGAGGACGAGTCCGAGTCACGGCATTACGAGGCCAAGGCCGAGGCCGAGGCCTGGCAAAGTCGGCCTTGAGGCCGGCCTCGAGGCCGAGGCCGGCCTCAAGACCTCCAAGACTGAGAATTTCATGAAAATGCAAAAGTATTTTCGAGATACTTCGATCAGTATTACCAAATAATCGTGATCTAATCGATCACATGCCATTGCGTAACTTACTTTGCCTTGTGCATACACAGCAAAACAAATTAAACAACTTTTTAAACAACCAAAAACGCTGTTTAAGCCGGTCCCTCTAACAACGCTGTTTAAAATTTTGAACAACCAAGATCTTCAAATTCTAGGGTGCGCACGCTGTATATCAGAGCGCTGCAGCGCTGTATGTAGGATCTTTGACTGTACCGTACTATATTACATCGAGAGATATCGATGGGTACGGTACGTACGTAGGTCGTAGCTGCGCATGAACTTAACTATCAATCGTATGATTTACATTTTTTTTTTTTTTTAATGAAATATTATTGGAAAATACTTCAAAATAGTGAATAGATGTTGTATCTTAAATTCACCAGATTCTATGAAATCTTCCGGCCTCGAACCGGCCTCGAGTCATCGAGGCCGAGGCCGCATGCTACGAGGCCGAGGACGAGTCCGAGTCACGGCATTACGAGGCCAAGGCCGAGGCCGAGGCCTGGCAAAGTCGGCCTCGAGGCCGGCCTCGAGGCCGAGGCCGGCCTCGAGACCTCCAAGACTGCAAATGAGCAATGGGAAATGCAATTTTTCAAACGCACTTGAAGGAAATGGAGTTATAATCAACCATGATCACAACCTTTTCTTGACCATTTTTGTACATGACCACTACAGCTCCGCCTATATCCCACATTAAAATAAGTTGGTTGACACTCAAATTTGTTCTTCTCTCAACGCTCGTGGACACACGGAAACATTGAATTCTAGATTATTCAAGATTTCCGATTCTTTTTCTGTGTCAATGTTCTATAGACGAGGGTTAAATTATAACTCCTCTTTGCGTTTGAGAAATTTGCATTGCCAACACATTTTTCAATTTAAGTTCCCGTTTCTGAAATGAAGCTTGCAATGAGAATTAAAGGGATAGTTGAGTTCTGGTAAGGAGAGTACAGTTTTGGTGAAACTGAATTTTAGTAACCAAAACCTGCATTATTACATTACAAACTAATAGTTATAACTAGAAAGGAACACAAAATTACAAATGACGTAGTAAAGATCATGTTATCATTAAAAAAAGAGCCGTTAAAACGTAAGAGGGCGCTCTCTAAACACTCATCGGTTTCAACCATTTTGAATAAAATATTGTCATCATCATCAAGTTCAGGTGGCGCTGTAAAGCGCTGCTGTGGTCTTCACGAGAGCACGCCATGCAACTCTATCTTCTGCCAAGTGTGTTGCACCCTTCATTCCTTCCCCGGACACTCTCTTGATATCGTCAGTCCAAGATGTAGGTGGACGACCTCTGCCACGTTTTCCTTCAATTTCGCCTTGCATTATTCTTTTCTCAATTCCTTCAGTTCTCCTAACGATGTGCCCAAAGTACTTTAGTTTTCGTTCCATAATTCCCCTTCTGATATAGTTAAGTCTGTACCAATCTTGTTCAGAATCCATACATTTGTCTTTCTATCTTGCCAAGAGACCTGTAGAAGCCTTCTGTAGCACCACATCTCAAAAGCGCCAACTCTTTTTCTGTCGTTCTTTTTCATGGCCCAAGACTCGCATCCATATGTAGCAATGGAGAATGCAGTTGCACGAAGAAGTCGAACCTTCAGATCGAGTGACAGGCCTCGGCTTTTCCAGATATGAGACATGCTCTGCACGGTTGATCTTGCTATTGCCAGTCTTCTCCTTATCTCTGTGGTGCTCTCCCCTTTGTTATTGATTATTGAACCCAAATAATCAAACTGACTGACTATTTCAATCTTCTTTCCATCTATGTAGAAATCGTTGTTGTTGCTGTCTTTGTCGACTACCATTATTTTAGTCTTTTTAGTGTTCAATTCGCCTTTTTAATACGGTTCAATAGCCCAGCCAGTATTTCTACGGTGCATGTGATGTTTTGTTGAAATAGTGATTAGATAGAGAAATAACCAACAACTATTTAAATACCTATTTTGTAACTTTTTGAAAAGAGGAACCATTTTTTAAAAATTTGTAACGGCTGGTTCAAAATTCTCTAATAAACCTGGGGTCCCAGCTTTATTACAAATTGTTATATTTATGGATATTTCAGCCGTCTCTGAACCGATTTTGATCAAACAAAGATGATTTTATTATTTAAATATTATGCTCTTTCAAATTTTACACTCAGTTTTTCATTACCTCACAAACAAACAAAAGTAGTCTAGCGCCCTCTCTACCAAAACTTAACTATCCCTTTAATCATAATCTTGTTGAGAAATAGTTGCGTACGAGGTTTGCAGTTTTTTTTAAAATGGAAAATATGGCTTTTTTGAAGGTTGATAATTAACAATTATGTTTTCCTCTCTTTGGCACTATATATGCCGATTTCCTTCTTTAACTATGGAATTATAGTTATGGGGGGAACAATATGTTTGCCCCCCCCCCCCCATATTTCCACTGGGGGTCGCTGCCCCCCCCCCCCCCCCCCCCTCTATAGGATCGACGGCTCTGATCGATGGACTTGTCAAATTTAACAGGTGTGAAACGGTTTAACTGGTGACTAGTAATTTATTTCCTTTTTAGGCTGCCTTAAGTTGATAAATTTAGTAAAATATTGGCCTTAGTTGTTACTACCAGGTCTAAAAACAAAAACAAAATGAGCGCGCATGACAAACATTAAAGGGATAGTTGAGTATTGGTCAAACTTAACTTTAGTAACCAAAACCTGCATCATTACGGTACAAACTAATAGTTATAACTCCATCATGCTCGAAAGGTATACACAATTACAAACGACTAAGTAGAAACCCTGTTATCATTTTTTTTAAAGAGCCGTTACATCAAGAGGGCGCTCTCTAAACACTCATTGGTTTTAGCTATGTTTTCATACAATTATTGTTAAAATAATGATTCAATAGAGATACCATCAACAACTATTTAAAAACCTATTTAGATTTTTTTCAAAGTAGTCTATAAGCATTTTTTAATTTTTCTGAAAAGTCAAAATATTAATAAAATATCTTGAAATCAAATTTTTCAACTATGAGAGCATTTGAAAGAGAATGATTCTCATTGTATACATGTTGTATTCAAGGAGCTTTCAAATGGAATTAAAAACAACCAATTTAGTGTCAAGGGACATTTCGGGAAGTACCAATACTCAAGTGTACCTTTAACGATGAAAAGAGGTTTTTTTTTATTGTGACCCCAACCAGTTCAAGGATAAATCGAAAATATTTCAATGCAGTGATATATAAAACGTGCCTTTATATTATTTTCTTCAAAAAATGCAAAAGCTACCTACCGTGAGAGGGGGACACCGCCTTCCACACCATTCCCCGGCTCACAGTCGCTTCGCTCCCTCGCAGTCTTAAGCCCTCTGCAGACAGGGCCGACTCGACCCGATCCGACTGGTTTTCATTCGGATCGGCTCAGTTTTCAGTGCCTCGCGACACATATTTTGCCAGACGAGAGACAGCCAGATGCCAGTTGGGCCGATTCAACACGATGAATAGGCTCCGACAGACCGGGCCCAGCTCCAGTCTGATTGAAACTAGTCGGATCGGGTCGAGTCGGCCCTGTCTGCGCCGGGCTTTACAATCAAAGTTGGCAACCCTGCCATTACGCTATACCTGGTAGTGATGCGGAATTTTGTCTGCCCCCAAAAAAGTTTTTGCTCTTAAAGCCATTACCTGGGTAGAAACCAGCAATGGTGACTGAATTGTCTTGCTAGAGGACACATGCATTGGGTATTAATTTTTAGTCAGAAGAAATTCGGAATCGATGAAACGATCGAATAAAAGTGGAATCCTCAGGACTAAGTCGGTGGTTATTTTGTACTGAATTGATTCGTTAAACCAAGATGCATGCTCCACAGCCTTTACACACTGGCAGTTATTGATCATTCCTATAGGGCCTAGGCATATTGCTCACTCATGTATTATACGCTGCATGTTAATATGATTTTTCCTCATCTTCACTTTAAAAACAAGTTGCTCTTTCCTATATTCTATTTCATGTATTACGTGTACATGCAGGGTAATGTATTTCTAATGGAATCGACACGCTGTACATGATCAAGCGGGTAAGTGTAAACATAATAATGATAGCTTTCGTGAATTAACCAAATAAAATGCTGTTATTTCGGTCAACTTTTGATGATACGTCAATATTTTTGTTTATACATGCAGAGTGTCCCAGTTAAAACGAAACCGGATTTCATTGCAGAAATTTTCTGTCATGATGAATAATTTCTTTGATGAGATATACATGAATGAAAAGCTCTGTTTCTCTTCTTTTATTTGATGTACAACTTATGGCACAAAATTCACGCATGACTAAATTAGAACAATGGAAATTGGTGTTACCAAAATTCCATTTGCACGCAGAAATTGCAGGGTTGGGTGAGTTTTTAGGGTAGTAGGCTAAACGTACCTATTTTGAAAAAGGACAAACACCGCATAAAGATTCATATTTTTATCTTTTATATGACACCTCATGATTAAGATCTTAGATTTTAGATCTCAGATTCTTAGATCTTAGATTTTAGATCTCAGATTCTTAGATCTTAGATTTGTTTAGATCAGATTTTAGATATTAGATTTTTAGATCTTAGTTTTTTCTGGGACACTCCGTATAGTACTTTCGTTATGTCTCAATATTAGAGTCTGATTCTAGGTTGCATACATGTATAATATAACTTTATTTGAAGAGTTTCTTTCAACAGTATAGTTTTGTGGAAGTTGAAGTATAATTACTATTCCTATTTTTATATACATGTCGTTGTATCGTATGAACTTAGAATTTGTTTATACTCCGTTGGCTCGAGAAAATTCTTAGTTTTTATATGTATAAGTCAATGTTTCAGTTTATAACCCTGTCTCTCACTTTTCCTCTCATTTGGTCATTTTATGTTATATATCTATATATCTATCTATCTATCTATCTATATATATATCTATCTATATATCTATATATCTATCTATCTATCTACCTACCTATCTATTTTTCTCTATTTCTGAAAACTTACCTGAACGAAACCGGTACAAAGTTATTAAATTAAAGAAGATTTACCAATGGATTAAAAGCGTTTTTCCAGTTTGTTTTGTTAATTTTTGACTATATATAATTCATCGACGGAGATTTCCTTAAGTTATATTTATCTATCTATAATCTATCGATATCTATATACATCTTCTCGTAATTCCCTTAAAAAAATATGGTTACATTATTCTTATTTGCTATTTTTAGTCCAACTATTTATATATTGTTTTATATTTCACTCAATCTTGATTATAACTTTGTAACGAAGTTTTTAACGAATTTTCGAAATGATTTTCCAATGCATTAAAAGCGTTTTTCCAGTATTTTTAATTTCTATTTTTGACTTTATATAACTATAATATCATAATTTCCCCAAATCGTAGAAAATCCACCGTAGGGAGAAAAATCGTACGGCGCCCAGAGCATTTGTGACCTAGGCATTAGGCTGAACTTTAGTAACCAAAACCCCGGGGGGGGGGGGGGGGGGGCACTCATGTATAATGTAATAACGTAATTTTCACACCCGATTGCGCCAAGTCCATTATTCTTCTTCTATATTCAGCTCCTTGGACCACCATTTGAGCCTTTTTGAGGGTTTCCGTAGGTTTTTGGTAGCTCCAAGTATATGTATTTTGTAGTTTTAGTCTGCTCCTTAGACCCCTTAACTCCCGTTTCAGGGTTTTTGTAGATCCAAAGACCCTATATTTTGTGCTTGTATTATTCAGCCCCCATTTCAGAGTTCCGTGCGGCACACCCCCGTCAAAAAATAATTCGAGTGCCCCCTCCCCCCCCCCCCCCCCCCCCCCCGGAACCAAAACCTGCACCATTACATTACAAACTAATAGTTATATTAACTCCATGCACCAGGCTCGAAAGGAATACAAAATTACAAATGACTAAGTAAATAGCCTGTTATCATTACAAAAAAGAGCCGTTAAAACTCAAGAGGGCGCTCTCTAAACACTCATCGGTTTCAACCATTTTTCATACAAATTTATGCATGTGATGTTTTGTTGTAATAATGATTAAATAGAGAGATCATCAACAACTATTTAAAGACCGTTTTTGGAAGCATTTTTGTAATGTTTAAAAAAATCATCGAATAAATCTGGGGCCCAGATTTATTACGATCGGATATATTTATTGATATTTCAGCCATTTCTGAACCGATTTTGACCAAATAAAGTTTATTCTGCCATTAAAATTGCATGTTCTTTCAAATTCACCGCTCATTTTTTCATTACCTCACAAAAATATTGTGTTGTGCAGCGCCCTCTATACCAAAAGTGAACTACCCCCTTTAAAATACAATTACTTAGTATTCTTATTTTCTATTGTTAGTCGTATTATTTCTACTTTTTGTTTGTATTTCACTCTATCTTGATTATAATTTATAATGAAATTATGTAAATTGTATGTTTTAAACGAAGTTTCAAGTTGGCATTGCCTACGCTAGGTTGAATTGAATTACAAGCAGAAAATTATGAACAATTATTAAGTATTTTTCATCTTGTTTTACCACAGGCGGGCTGTATATAGACTTCATGGGATGTTCTTACTGATCTTAGACTTATCTGCTGCATTTCTGCGTTTCCAGCAAGCAAAGTATCTCTACTATTCTCATACTCTGCCGACCACGATGTCTACGTATACATCAACCAATACAATTCAAAATAATGGAGCGACGCCTTCTTCAAAGGTGGGCGAATGGGTGGACAACCTCGTACGCAAAGTATGCAGGAGAACCAACCGGGATCGGTCCGAATGCAAAATGCACCTACAGTCGAGCCAACCGGGCATCGTTCTGATCCGGGAAATGGAGTTATCACGTGACACCATTGGATCAGCATCGAACGAATCGGTAACGAACTCGATCACTGAATGTTGTGAGAACGAAGCCATCGGCGAATCCAAGGACGCACGAGCGCCGTCCGACGATGTCAGCAAGAGCGGAAGTAAACGCGGCAGATCAAAATGTCCACAAAAAGTCAGCAAGAAAGACAATGATTCCGGGACAAAATGCACTGAAGGTGGCAACGTTGGTAAATACAATGATTCCAGGAGGTGGCGGAAATATCATGGAAATGTCGATGAGCAGTTGCTGGACGACGGCATTTCTGCGGGTGTCTTCGCAGTACTGGCATTAGAATGTTCCGCTCCGTACAATGGGGTAGATATGTGGTTCACTCTATAATATTGAATATAAATTTATGTTATTCCATTTGTCTAATTAATGAGCTACGCATACGAGAGCTGCCAAAGACTAAAAAGAAACATACTACTGTAAATAAAAGCACTGTTAAAGGGTGACTAAATTAAAAACGCATGTTGACTTTGGTTGATCTATAATAATGAATACATCACATATCTGTTGACTATTTGATGCACATTTTTGTCATATTTTGTATATTATTTGTTATATTATTTTTATTCTACCTGCTAAGATCCACCCCTAAAAAAAAACAGAAGCTATTGACTTCTGTGACATCACAATACCATTCAACCATCGATCAGCTAGATAAACATAAACAAAAGATATGTTCTCACCCACTAAGTACCTTATTGCATTAGCGTTGGATGTTTTTATTGAAACCCTTCTTTTCATGGTGAGTGGGCATTGTATAAAACATACAATGCTATTGTAAATAGGTGATCAGTGGACATACCAATATATTTTGTTCATCTAGCTGACTGATGGTTGAATGGTATTATGATGTCACAGAAGTCAATAGCTTCTGGTCGGGTTTTTTTTAGGGGTGAAGCTGAGCAGGTAGAAAAAAGTAATAGAAAACATAATATTAAAAAATGACACATTTTTATTATAGATCAACCAAAGTCTTTAAATGTTTTAATTTAGTCACCCTTTAAAACAAAGTCGGCATATATTGAATGGAACACAATCATTTTGGGGGTTCAAGAGGGGGAGAAATTACACATACTATAAGCAACATCATACTACATGTACATACATTTTAGGAAAGAGTATACTTTTCATTCGAGAAACATATTTTCTTTTTTTTGATGATTCAAGCATTAAATTCCATATTCAATGTATACTTATAGATATACAGGAATACTGATTGGTACTGACTAATAGTCTTATATACTCCATGGGGAATTAAACATGTGCCACCGATACGTGTTTTGAGTTTGAATTGTGCACGAATATTACTATGGCTAGTAATGACGTGTCTCTGTCACATTTGTTTTACTAAACAGTCCCATTATCCCATAGATGAATAAATGTGTAAATATGTTCATGAATGATGTTGCCTTTGTGTAACTTTGAAAGTAACTTGATCTATCTGTATGTTTTGTGATGTTGAATGTACTTTAAAAGTTTGGATATTTTTAAAAACTGTATTACCACTCTGAAAAATTATATATGGTTACAATGTTCTTTAATGTGAACATTCAATTATAATGTTGACTTGCAGTATATCAAAGCCATATACCTGAATGCCTCAAATGGACATGGCATGATAACCACATATCTAAACTATAACATGTGTGGGAGGTCTTGCTCACTTCTATTTTTGTATATAACATATAGTGTGATTATTTTGTTGTTTACAATTCAAACGATTTTAAACAGAGTGCAAATGTGTGCAGAATATATACTATAACAAATATCACTTGTTGTTTGTTTCATTATGTTTTTGCATTAGTCTCAAAAGTATGTGATTTGCAGTGATGTTGACAAAAGAAAGGCAAAAAACACTACAACACATACATTACAAAGTAAACATCAACATCTGTGCAGTTCTGTTTTGTATATCTATATTTGCTGTGGTATATCACATTCATTCTAAGTACAACTTGATCATACAGTATTCAAGACAACTTGATGTTTTGAACTGATTTCGAGTTCATGATGCTTACATGCTGTCTACTGTGATGTCCAACTCATCAGCAGCAAGGTCAACAAACTTTGCATAGCTGTCAAGCACGGCATCATCGACTTAGGACATAATTATCTTGAGTCCTGTTTTCAGAATACAAAAATAGTTAAGACTCGTAACTTAGGACAAAATCCATGACTTAAGAACATGTCTTATCTTTTCAGAATGCCCCCCCCCCCCCCCCCCCCCCCCCCCAGAAACTCAACTAGGAGCTCAGGCATTTCTGTACCATACGTCAAGGACTTGTCGGAAAAGATACAGCGTATCTTTAGGAGCTACATCCCCGGGGGGGAGGGGGGGGCACTCGTGTATAATGTAAGACGGGTATATATGTGCCGCTTAAAGGTATGGTGACAAGAAAACTGCCTCAAAATTGTGTTTTACTGTATCTAAGGTAGATTTTCATGAAGATTACTAATAAAAACATATTTTTCACGTGGGAAAACCCGGTAAAATAAAAAAATCAACTTGAAAATTCACTTTCGGAACCCCCGTAAAAAAACTGAGTCCGGGCGGGAAAAAAATGACGTCATCTTTGTGACGTCACATGCAGGCAATCGCAGTTTAGCTCGGTCATAGACGTACACGCTGTGTGCAATACTCACTTTGACAGAGAGATATTATTTCCATTTGTTTCAATATTTGCCAACATTTGTTTAAGTTTATATCATGGACGATATACACTCAGAGGTGTAGCTGCATCCTGATACAATTCATTTTTTAGCAATTCTTAGGCATTTTCAGTTAAGCCTCAATTTATAAGCAAAAACAAGTTTGTTTTTCTAGCAAGTCATAGGCTCTGCATGTAAATCATGCACGTTCCTGCACGTTGCGGTCTGCTTGTGATGTCATGACCCGGGTTGCACGTGCGCACATTCCCGCTCTGCTATAAATAACTTTTTTAAGAGCATGGAACGCCGATGCGAAATAAAGCAAAAAAGTTGCATGGTTCGGAAATTTACCTTTTTTGCCCAACTTAAGGATTTCTTTGAAAAAAAGAGTGTGGTATATCAATAAAGGCACATATTAAAAGCTATAAACCTGAATCAAAGCCGGGATTTCCCCCCTCCTTTAAAAGAACCCCTTTTTCACACCCGATCGCAGCTCTAAAGATATCCGATTTTCAAAAATTGCCACTCCATAGACCCCCGGAATGACTTGGCTATGTATTTGAGTAGCGCCAAGGGAAAGCAAAGCAACAGAATCACCGTGATTGTAAACATAACTCCAATCATGATTGCAATCACCAGTCTGAAACCGCTCTTTTTCCCCGGGGGGGGGGGGGGGGGGGTACTCAGATTATAGTCGGACGGGGGTGTGCGGCTGAGACCTCCGAACCCATACCCACATCTAAGGGTCCTTTTGCTGTAAATAGGTACCCATGTCTAAGGGTTTTTGTGAAAAATGGACCCATATTTAAGGATTTTTTTTCGCCGGCGTCGCGTGTTCGCTGTGTATTTCCCGCAAATTTTGTGGGTTTTTTAGCGAGCGTAGCGAGCTTGATTTTTTTTTGCAATTTCACATCGGCAAATCTCAAGATCCCGAATAAAAGAGGGGAAATGAATAAATGAAAAAAGGGACCCATGTCTAAGGATTTTTTTTATGAAAAGGGGACCCATGTCTAAGGATCTTTCTTGAAAAAGTCACCCTTCCCAGCGGCACATCCCCGTATACCCAATATACGTGAGTACCCCCCCCCCCCCCCCCGGGGCTACATCATCCCTGTCTACTTCAAACCAGCCAATACTCTCAAACAAAGACTCGTTCACCTAAAAGATAAGACACCCAGACACAAGCAGAACAACCTAGTATATGCAGTCCAGTGCCAAGGGGAAAACTGCAAAGAAAATTACATCGACGATACTAAACAACCCCTACACAAACGACTCTACCAACATCGTCGATCTGGGTCGACAGGCAACGAATCGGCCATATACACACATTTGAATACATCGGATCATGAATTCAACGATAAAGATGTTATGATCCTGGACAAGGAACCTAGGTGGTTTGAGAGGGGGGTTCGAGAAGCCATTTACGTAGCAGCAGAAAACCCCTCACTAAACAGGGGAGGGGGACTTCGCCACAATTTATCTTTGGTGTACAATCCGATAATCCGCCAGCTTTCTCGACGTCTTGATAATCTTGAACAATCTTGAACAATATATAGAGAATTACTCAGCTCAGCTTTTCACCAGTAATCTTCTCTACTCAAGCCAGTTTAGCTGAAGAAGCAACCTATAGGTTGCGAAACTGTTCTATTCCACAAATAGTAAGTCCAGTTGCTTAGATTCTATTTTCAACTTCATGAATGCAGTGATATATAAAACGTGCCTTTATTTTTTTCTTCAAAAAATGCAAAAGATCCCTACCGTGAGAGGGGGACACCCCCTTCCACACCATTCCCCGGCTCACAGTCGCTTCGCTCCCTCGCAGTCTCACACCAAGTTGGCAACCCTGCCATTACCTGGTAGTGATGCGGAATTTTGTCTGCCCCAAAACAAGTTATTGCTCTTAAAGCCATTACATGGGTAGCAACCAGCAATGGTGACTGAATTGTCTTGCTAGAGGACATATGCATTGAATATTAATTTGTAGTCAGAAGAAATTCGGAATCGATGAAACGATCGATTAAAAGTGGAATCCTCAGCGATTAAGTCGGTGGTTAGTTTTTATAATCTGAAAAGATGCATGCTCCACAGCCTTTACACACTGGCAGTTATTGATCATTCCTATAGGGCCTAGGCATATTGTTCACTCATGTATTATACGCTGCATGATTATATAATGATTTATCCTCATCTCCACTTAAAAAACAAGTTGCGCTTTCCTATATTCTATTTCATGTTTTACGTGTACATGCAGGGTAATGTATTTCTAATGGAATCGACACGCTGTACATGATCAAGCGGGTAAGTGTAAACATAATAATGCTAGCTTTCGAATATTCGGTGAATTAACCAAATAAAATGCTGTTATTTCGGTCAACTTTTGATGATACGTCATGCAATAATGATACGTATAATTACTATTCCTATTTTGATATACATGTCGTTGTATCGTATGAACTTAGAATTTGTTTATACGGTACTCCGTTGGCTCGAGAAAATTCTTAGTTTTTACAAGTCGATGTGTCAGTTTGTATTAAGCTGTATATACAGAGGTTTTTTTAATTTTATAACCCTGTCTCTCACTTTTCCTCTCAATTTGTCATTCTATGTTATATATGTATGTATTTATTTATCTATCTTATATGCTATATCTACCTATCTATGTATGTATGTATGTATGTATGTATGTATGTATGTATGTATGTATGTATGTATGTATGTATGTATGTATGTATGTATGTATGTATGTATGTATGTGTGTGTGTGTGTGTGTATGTATGTATGTATGTATGTGTGTATGTATGTGTGTATGTGTGTATGTATGTGTGTATGTATGGGTGTATGTGTGTATGTATGTATGTGTGTATGTATGTGTGTATGTATCTATCTATCTATCTATCTATACATTATATCTATCTATCTATCGATCTATCTATCTATCTATATAAGTATCTATCTATCTATATAAGTATCTATCTATCTATCTATCTATCTATCTATCTATCTATCTATCTATCTATCTATCTATCTATCTATCTATCTATCTATCTATCTATCTATCTTATCTATCTATCTATCTATCTACCTACCTAATCTATTGTGCTCTATTTCTGAAAACTTACCTGAACGAAACCGGTACAAAGTTGTTGAATGAAAGGAGATTTACCAATGGATTAAAAGCGTTTTTCCAGTTTGTTGTGTTTATTTTTTACTATAATTATATACATCGACGGAGATTTATTTAAGTTACATTTATCTATCTATCTATGTCTATATCATCTTCTCGTAATTCCCTCAAATATATATAGTTAAAATACATTATTCTTATTTTCTATTTTTGGTCCAACTATACGGTATTTATAAAAAAAAAAAATTATATTTCACTCAATCTTGATAAAGTTATAACTTTGTAACTAAATTATGTAAATGTTAACGTTTTGAACGAAGTTTTCCAAATGATTTTCCAATGCATTCAAAGCGTTTTCCATTTGTTTGTATAATTTATATTTTGGACTATATATAACTTATTGACGAAGACTTCCATAAGTTATATTTATCTATATATAATCTATCTATATCTATATACATCTTCTCGTAATTCTCTCAAATTAATAATAATTAAAGGGGTAGTACAGTTTTGGTAAGGCTGAACTTTAGTAACCAAAACCTGCACAGTAACATAACAAACTAATATTTATAACCCCACCATGCTCGAAAGGTTTACAAAAATACAAACGACTAAGTAAAAAGCCTGTTATCATTCAAAAAGCGCCATTAAAACACAAGAGGGCCCTCTCTAATAAGGCATTGGTTTCATCCATTTTTCATACAAAATTATGCATGTGATGTTTTGTTGAAATAATGATTAAATAGAGAGATCATCAACAACTATTTAAATACTGCTTTTGAACATTTTTGAAAAAGTGTAAGCATTTAAAAAAAAATTTCAAAAAATCATTGTATTTATTTGGGGCCCAAATAAATACAATCGGATATATTTATTGATATTTCAACCATATCTGAACCGATTTTGACCAAATAAAGTTTATTCTGCCATTGGAATTGCATGTTCTTTCAAATTCGACACTCAGTTTTTCATTACCTTACGAAAAAATTGTGTTGTGCAGCGCCCTCTCTACCAAAACTGAACTACCCCTTTAAAATACATTACTTAGTATTCTTATTTTCTCCTTTTAGTCGTATTATTTCTACTTTTTGTTTATATTTCACTCTATCTTGATTATAATTTACAACGAAATTATGTAAATGTGTACGTTTTAACCGAAGTTTTCAAGTTGGCATTTCATACGCTAGGTTGAATTGAATTACAAGCAGAAAATTATGAACAATCATTAAGTAATTTTCATCTTGTTTTACCACAGGCGGGCTGTATTACACTTCATGGGATGTTCTTCCTGATCTAAGCCTTATCTGCTGCATTTCTGCGTTTCCAGCAAGCAAAGTTTCTTTGATATCCTCATACTCTGCCGACCACGATGTTTACGTATAAATCAACCGACAAAATTCAAAATAATGGTTCATGAAATGCATCAAACATACACCGTAGGTCGTGAAAAGATTCTCGTTATGTCTGGTGCGTCAGTAGGCTACGAATTAAGAGTATAGAAATGACCAGTGGAGCGACGTCTTCTTCAAAGGTGGGCGAATGGGTGGACAACCTCGTACGCAAAGTATGCAGGAGAACCAACCGGGATCGGTCCGAATGCAAAATGCACCTACAGTCGAGCCAACCGGGCATCGTTCTGATCCGGGAAATGGAGTTATCACGTGACACCATTGGATCAGCATCGAACGAATCGGTAACGAACTCGATCACTGAATGTTGTGAGAACGAAGCCATCGGCGAATCCAAGGACGCACGAGCGCCGTCCGACGTTGTCAGCAAGAGCGGAAGTAAACGCGGCAGATCAAAATGTCCACAAAAAGTCAGCAAGAAAGACAATGATTCCGGGACAAAATGCACTGAAGGTGGCAACGTTGGTAAAGACAATGATTCCAGGAGGTGGCGGAAATCTCATGGAAATGTCGATGAGCAGTTGCTGGACGACGGCATTTCTGCGGGTGTCTTCGCAGTACTGGCATTAGAATTTTCCGATCCGTACAATGGGGTAGATGTATGGTTCATACCATAATTATTGAATATACCTATATGCAGGGGCGTAGACAGCGGGGGATGACATGTACAATCACCCCCCCCCCCCCCCCATATATTGTCCCATTATGAATAAACGTGTATATGATCTCATGAATTATATTTAATTTTTTGTTTTTGCAAGTACCTTAATCTATTTGTATGTCCCCCTTTTTTGTGATGAGTGATGCACTTTATGTTTCGATAGTTATTTTAATGTGATCCCATTATGTACAATTATATAATATGGTTCAATGTGAACATCCAATAATAGTGTTGACTTGCAGTCTATCAAAGCCATATACCTGAAAGGCCATGGACATGATCATATATCTCATATATCTCACAACTATAAAATGTGTTGAGATATAACATAGTGTTATTTGTTGTTTATAATTAAAACAATTTTAACCGAGTGCAAATTTAATGCGTAGAAATGCGTGGATAATATACTATAACAAATATCATTCGTTGTTTGTTTCATTATGTTTTTGCATTAGTCTCAAAAGTATGTGATTTGCAGTGATTGTTGAAAATTAGAAAGGCAAAAAACACTACAACACATACAACATCTGTGCAGTTCTGTTTTGTATATTTGTATTTGTTGTGGTATATCACATTCATCAAGTGCAACTTGATCATACAGTATTCAAGACAACTTGATGTCATATGACTTTACAATTACAGATATATTACAGATACTGTGACAATGTCAAAGAAGTGCGATCATCTGCAAATTTATCACAAAATAGCAAGTATTTGTTTAAATTTAATTTACTAAAAGCTTAAAACATGCATTGTGGCTCATTCCTACATTCTATTTCTGAGAAAATTAGTGAAATAAAGTAAAACAAATATAGAACTGATATCAAAGGGGGGGGGGGGGGATACAAGGGGACAATTGTCTTCTTGTAAATTCTTGCCTCCACCACAGTAAATCAAATCAAAGTTCAAAATCAATCCAAGTCCTGGCATAAACATTGACCATGAAAAATGCAAATTTATTTGAATATCAATGACACAATCTTGATGGCACTACAATTACCACTAACCCTCAGCTATTGCTTTGAGCAATGGTCATTGAAATATTGCATGTTATTACAGTGGAACCTTGTTATAAAGAGCTCTGATATAACAAAACCTTTTTATAACAAGGTAATTTTGCTGGTCCCAGCCCTTTTATATTCTTTTGTTTTGTGTTACCTTGATACAACAAGATACCTGATATAACAAGGTAATTTTCATGGTCTCAATGATCTCAATATAAAGATGTTTCACTGTAAACGGAATATTCAAAAAAATAATTACATTTCTTTGCATTTATATGTTTTATCCAACATTTGATATGAAATTCCTATACAGAACACACATCGTCTGGTGAGAGTGAGAAGGGCGTTTAGTCGATTTTTGGCTGAATTAAGTTAAGCATACCATTTTGTAGGTTTATACCTCCTCTTCGTGGTACAGCATAATACAGAAAACTAGTATGTCTAATGTCGGGAATATTCATCAAATATTAAAGTGAGCCACATTTGGTTTCTACATTGCTTTCAAACTGTAAATGTGCTTATCTCCAAAGTACAAAGAATGACTTAGCGCCCTTCTCCTTCTCACCAGACGACATAGTACAACAGGTTCCCATTACTGCATAGCCAATGGGTCAACAACAACACTACTAATAAAGATTCAGTATATTTCTCTGTAACAATCAACTGAAATGAAAAAGAAGAATGTTAGACTCTATAAGCCTGTTTACCAATTATCGTAGCTTTCAGTGATCATTGGGATATGTGCAAGGGATGCAAAGTAATTTGAGATAAATATGTAAATGTTTTAATGATTACAAATAAATTAACATGGACTAGTTAGGTGATGCACTTAAATGTTATGCACATTATGAAACCCTGCTAGCTTAGTTTCATGTCACCTTTGCATAGAACTTAACTACTACAGCCAACCCTGATCTAGCAAAACACAAATCTATAGAGCCAACCCAATTCTAAAGATCACTCATCTGAACTCCCTAGCAGTTTGTATGTAAATGAACCTGTCTACAAAGACCACCTGCCCATAAGGACCACTTATATGGACTCCCTAGGAAGTATGTACATGAACATGCTTATAAAGATCTGGCCCCATATTCATAAAAGCCTGCTAGCTTAGCTCCTTGCTAAGTCTATTTTGGAAGACATGGCTAAGAATTAAACACAAAATATTTTAGTTTCTAACTAGAATTAACTTAGTGGGTACCCAAGGCCTACCCAGCTGACCCTAGTTGGGGACTAGGAAAACTGTTTGTTGCTCAATAAAATGCACTTAGCAAGGAACTAAGCTAACAGGATTTTATGAATATGGGGCCAGAAGTTAATAAAGACAACTTTGACATCCTCAGAAACAGTAAACATGCAAAGTAATCTGTCTAAGCACCCCTCCTCATAAAGACATCTTTTCTTGACTCCCTACAAACAGTTTCTATGTACATGAGGCTTGTCTATAAAGACCACCTGATTTTAAAGACCATAGTTTCTATATCCCTTGCGATATGTCTCTTAAGTGGTCTATGAAGACAGGCTTAACTGTATTTTGCATTCATGATCATCTCAAGTCACGAGTCTTGTCCCCTTCGATATCTGAACCTGAATCTGAATCTGATGATGATGATGATGATGTCAGCTCTGGGTTATCTTCCAGGTCCTCCGGTCTGGATGTCAGGTGTTCTGGTAACCGCTGAATGGAACACTGTCAAATATGAAATAAATAATTTAGACTTGTTACATATTGTCCCTTAATTAACTGTGTAGCATGTGAACGGTATGGTCATAACTTGGGTTTTTGTAAACCAAAATCTCAAGATCTGCTATGAACTACATAAAATACACATTTTCCCTGTAAAACAATGAATCATTTAAATTCATGCTTTTCATGAAGAAACTTTCTAAAATCATAGAACTGTACAGTTACAGGATTTAAACCAAAAATGCCCCTAGGAAAAACAAAACTTCCTTTTTGAGGGACACTTTTCAGGCTTGAAACGTGAACTTATAACATGTTTTGGCATTGAACTCTTTGATAAAATTATGGGGGCTTTTACAAAATATAATATACCTTTAGGGGTCACTTTTTGGTATTTCCAGGTTTAAATTGCCTAAGCACCCATTTATATTTTCGCAAACAGGGCTTATGGTGGAGCAAATGGCATCTGGGCATTTGCCTCCCTTTCCCTCCCTTTTGCTACTCGACCGATCACAAAGCCTTTCTTGTCCTCCCAACAGAAGGCATTGCCCCTCTACCCCCCCCCCCCCCCCCCCACCCCCTCCAACTTTGGAAATCATGGTGCTGCTATTGCTGGTGAGACTGAGCTAGTGGCTTGTTGATTTACTCAACATTTGCCAACAATATATCATAAGAATTTAGATTCAATCATAAAGGAAACTGACCAGAAATAAATTCAATAAAAAAATGGGCAAAGAAAAATGTGATTTGTCAGGAAATGAACCAGAGACCTCGAGATTGCTGGAACTTAGAACACCAGTGCACAAAGACCTTTGTATGGGGGTTCTTCCCATGGTACCCTTTTTAATGCTCCTAATACTCAGAAGCTATATAAATCCCATACCAACCCAAGTATATAAAATCAACTTTTTCTTTGTTCATTTCATTGATAGGAATATAGACATGCAAAAACTGAAATGACTCCCAATTGAAATCAATACCTTTTTGACCTGCATGGCTAGACCCTCTGGCAGATTCCTCTCAATGTATTCCAGGAAGATGCTGGCTGTCGAACCTGTCAAGTGCTCCAGCTTTATAAGAACAAAAATAGGCAAACACAAGATGTTATTTTTTCTTAAATGCAAAACATAACGATGTTAGAAATATTGTCCTGCATTAACCCCTCTGGCATCTTGATCTGGATGTATTCCAGGAAGATGCTGGCTGTCGAACCTGTCAAGTGCTCCAGCTTTATAAAAAAACAATAGACAAACACAAGATTGTATTGATTTCTTCTTAAATGCTAAAAATAACGATGTTAAAAATATTGTCCTGCATTAACCCATCTGGCATCTTGATCTGGATGTATTCCAGGAAGATGCTGGCTGTCGAACCTGTCAAGTGCTTCAGCATTATGTAAACAAATAAGATAATACAAAACCGACATAATAAATTAATCAACGTCTTAATGCAAAACATAACAATATTATAAATATTTTCTCTCATAAAGGTGCTTTGGATTTAACAGATGCACAGTGTCATCTTGCCAACACCTTGCACACAGTGGGTAATAGACTGGCTCAGTGTTATGCAGTGTGCACAAACTAGCCTGGTTCAAAATGGCGATCGGTGGTGTATCATCCCCACGCTTCACAATCTTTAATGGGGAATTCCGCCTTGAAAATAACTGAACTGAACAGTAAACTTATATACGAATAAGAGAAACATTTAGTAAACATTTTAACGAAATCTGTCAATAAATAAGAAGGTTAAGACCATTTGAATTTCATGACTGTACAATGTTGAATGACGGAAACAAAAGAATACCACGGTAGCTACAGGGGAAAGGGGAGGGGGGGGGGGGGGTAAACAATTTAAATATAAGGGTTATATTTTTGTAACAAATAAAGAAATACACAAAGCGTTTTAAGATTTACCTTGATGACTCGGTAGTATGTCCTGAATTCATACTGGGCTCTGTGCTTCTTGTATACGTGTCTTGACTTTAGAAGTGTTAGCTTCTTAATATGCCTGGTCGGTTTTGCTCTGAAAAATAAAATCAGTATAATGATTATTTATAAACAGAAATTAAACTTTAATATTTGCGAATATTTGGGGATATTTCAAGATAGACAAATGCTTTAAATTTGAAAGAATTATGTATTCAGAAAAAATGTACAACTTTGGTCCACAATAAACCTTTAATTCATAACAAAATCGAACACTATTCAAAGTATACTTTACATTTCATTTTTAAACAATGTTTATTTTAAGCTAGGGGTGTCACCTTGTGATGTACATGGCGCTATATATATAGGAAGCCTCTATTTGTATCTATCATTATTATTATACTTTTAAACTAGATGGATCTTCGACTGCGCGCAGTCGAAAATGATGCCTCTGCCATTGCGTGATTTATATCAAGCCCAAATTAACATGCACTGAATTAATTCTTCAAATCAATTTTAATAGTAAAAATTACAAGATACAAATACAATGTAGGTACCAAATTTGATGGTTATTTGTCAACTGTTTTTTGAGATATTATTATAAGCTATGTTGGCATAATGAGTCATGTGACCTTGACCTTTGACCTCATGACCCCAAAATCTGATGGCTACAATGGCTTCCTGGGATACATTCAGGTACCAAGTTTGATTGAAATATGACATTCAGTTCTTGAGATTTTGCAATTACAAGCTAATTTAGCATATATATATATATTGTGCCCTGCGACCTTTGACCTCATGACCCCAAAATCTAACCAGTTATTAGTCACCTCAAGATACATACATGTACCAAGTATGGTGCAAATCCATTAATCACTTCGTAAGAAGTAAATGAGCCCTGTGACCTTTGACCTCATGACCCCAAAATCTGATCGGTTCATTGGCACCCCAGGATACATACATGAACTAAGTTTGGTGAGAATCCGTCAATCGGTTCTTGAGATAACGCGATCACGAGAACTGGACGTACGGACGGATGGACGGACGGACAGACAACCCAAAAACAAAATGCCTCCGGCTACTTCGTTGCGGAGGCATAAAAAAGGATCCTGCGTCTTTTAACTGTAACACCGAAAATAAATTGGTCCCTGAGCAAGATTGATCAGGACAAAAATATGACCATTTTTTAAAGGTTACATCTAAGCCCACAAGCATTAGACAAGTACGCTAATAACCTTTCCCATTGATCTCCATATGATTGTCTAGGTGACTATGAACCACTTGGAAGGAATGCTCCCCAGGGAGTGGAGATGGTGCACACAATGTGTGTGGGCTGACATTGTATCCTATGACGGGGGTAATAACAGTGTAAAGCGCTTAGAGGTGATATTTATATTAGGTGCTATATAAATAGATAATTACAATTATTTATTATGTTACATGCATTCTTTTGCATTTTGAAGGTAAAGTTGCCCGAAGCCCCCTGCATACTATTTTTAACTGATTTCGAGTTCATGATGCTTACATGCTGTCCACTGTGATGTCCAACTCATCGGCAGCAAGGTCAACAAACTTTGCATAGCTGTCCAGCACGGCATCATCGTGCCCCTTCACCCTAAGCTCGATCCACTTGTACAGTTTATCGTCGGGCTCATCAACATCAGCATTACTGGTAGCCTGCTGCAATTATACAAAATAGCAATGGTTTGCTTTACTATCAAATCTCAAAATAAACATTGATCATCATCTTAATTATTGTATCGCCCTATCATTCACCAGTTATATTGTCTGTTTCACCAGCATCAACATCAACATCTCGATAATCAATGTTATCATATTCATTGTCATCATTGTTGCTGTCGTTGCTGTCGTCATCGTTGTTGTCATTGTCCGTTGTTATCGTCGTTGTCATCCAATAAGTGCATTTATTTTTAAGGAAAATCATGACGACTAAAAAAAATAGAAATGATGGAGCACACAATGTGTGCAGGCTGGCAATATATCATATGACCAGGTAATAATAGTAATAAGTGCTTTTTAATACAGATGGAAAGAGGCCTTCCTTCTGCAGTGGAGAGACATAGGCTAATTATCATTATTATTATTAAATTGCTTATACAAAAATATCTATATACTCAAAGGGCAGAGGGAGATAAGAGGTTTTGAGGTGAGTTAAGTTAGAAAGGAAATTTCAAGGTATAGTAAGAGCCTTAGAGGTGACAGAATTATTTAATAACGCAAGTATAATTAATCAACAAATACAATGAGTAATTACAATACAATTATTCATGTAAATACTATAATTCAGAAATATTAATTACATACAATTTTGTTTTGATAACTTACTGGTTGTAGCGTTTCTTCTGCAGATTGACTTGATGTAGAATAGGAGAGACCAACTCTTTTGTGACATGCTTGAATCAATGACGGTCCAGTGGGCTGAAATGGAACTGGGGAGAACAGAAAATCACTTGGTTTTAAATTTAAATTTATATGCTGTACCATACTATCACCATACCATTACCTAGAGACCATTATTCTTCTAGATATCAAATTTGAGACCAGGCCAAATACCTGGTCTGTAACAATATGGAAATGGAACTTCATTTAATAAAAATAGCAAATATTATGTTTTTTATCATTTAAAGTGAGCTATACATGTACATTTTAAAAGGTTATTAATGCAGAGAATGAAAGGGAAATGTATTTTTGGAGGGTACTTTTCAAGATCGCTTACATGTTAACATCACTCAAATTTGTTTCTATTAAACCCTAAGCATATTTACAAGGGCTCTATCTCGCTTATTTTTTAGGAGTCTTTTTAGCACTAAAGGCCTTAATTGCTCCTAGCCCATAATACCCATGCATTTGTACACTATACTAATCCTTTTTTCAGATTGCCGATGTACTCATCCTTGGCAGTGCATTAATTGTTTTTGTTTGTTTTTCTGAATAAAGTCAAAGAAGTGGTGTGGCAAGATTGGTAGAGCGCGCGCTTTCCGATCTCGAGATTCCGAGTTCGAACCCAGCCCACTCCATTTGTCCTTCAGCAAGACAATTAATCCACATTGCTGCTCTCTACCCAGGAGTATAAATGGGTACTTGGACGGGTGTTAATTAGCCTTCAGCGCCCGTTGGTCAGCTGGGCTAGTATGCTCCTCAGGGAGTTGAGACGGTACACAAGATAATTGTGCGGGTTTGACCTGTACCGGATGACCAAGGGTAATAATAATGCGCTTAGAAACATTGTATTAAGCGTTATATAAATGTAATATATTATTATTATTATTATTAAAGGACAATGAAATCCAGACAAATTGTTGTATGCACTATAAGACACTAAATATAATGAATAGTCTCTGAAAATTTGAGCACAATCGGTCAGGAAATAAGAAAACTATGGCTTTTTGAAAAGAGCCATGTATTTCTTCGAGTGACTCAAATTGGCAACGCACTCTGGCAAAGTTGTGGACAACTCCCCATACATTTTGTACACAAAATTTCAGTTTTGTTCAATTTTCTCAAAATGTATGTTTACCCTTCGTTCGAGTTCAACATATGTTTTGTAGAATGCTTTTATACATAACATATCATGAGTTGGGGGAATGGAAAAATTTGACTATGAAGAAAACTGTAAAAATGGGAACATTTGTGTACAAAACATATGGGGAGTTGTCCACACACTTATCTGAGTGCGTTGCCAATTTGAGTTCCCCATAGGAATAAATGGACATCTTCAAAGAGCCGTAGTTTTCTTGTTTCTTACCCAATTATGCTCTAACTTTCAGAGATTATTCTTCTTAATCTCTTCAAGACTATGAAAGCAACATTTTGCTTGGGTTTCATTGCCCTTTAAAGAGGTACCTGAGCTGGTTTTCTGGAAAGTGGCATGTTGGATCAGTCCATGGGCAGAAAATAATGACCTAAAACAGAACAGAAAAGAGGCCATTTATAATGAGATCTAAATAAAGATAAAGGGCAATTCCAAGCAAACGCCGTGACGGTCAGAGGGTGTTTCTCACAATGAAAGTCCAAATAACTCATAAAATCTAAATATCTAGAACCAACTTTTGATATGCATCTGTAACCACTATTCTACCAATAATTTACAATAGGCAAGAAAACCAAAATTCCCAATAGATTATTAATTATGAATATCAATATCTGCCGTAACACCGTGACGGCAAAAAGACATGGGTTTCTTACATGCTAAGAAACTAAGTAAACTCTGTGAACTACAGGAACATTTTGCACTTTTGTCACATTGATTCTTTGTACTAGACATCAAGCTAGAACATCCAAATAAAAATGTAGAAAAAATCCAATGCTCATAGTAAATATGATATCATAAATGTATCTATGCACTGTAACGCCGTGACTGTAACGCCGTGACCTCTGAATTGTACATGTTATATATATGGGAAATATTAAAGAGATGAATAATATGATATAATTTTAATGTAGTGATCCAGAATCAATAAAGGACTAGATGAATGGGTGATATAACCAAGATGCTATTAAATGATCATCCGCATGACACAAATTTGCAGCACAGCGCCCTCTATTGATCAAAAAATCTTTTAGGACATAATTGAAATTCTTATCTATTTCAGAAGTTATTTAATGAAACCATCAAATATTAAAACCAAAATACATAATTAAATGTAACAATGAAATATGAGACCTTTGACATTGACCTTTGACCTTGTTTCTCAAAATAACATACAAATGTTTAATTTTTGGTCTGCACAGTGCATATTTGCAAGTGATTTGTTTCATGTAACCTGATTTCAGAGTTAGTAAATGTTTGTTTTTGAATTGGTAATTATCCGAGTGACCTTTGACCTGTGCCCCAAACAGTTTCAGAAAATTGTCTTTTACCTACAGTACTCTTTCTAACATTGATTCTGGAACTTAATTGTGAGAACAAAAAACAACAGCAATATTTTGACCTGTTGACCTATGACCTCCCATGACCCCATTCTCTAATCAGGTCATATACATATACTGGACGCATACCAGTATTATTATCATGTTATCCTTCAAGGATTCTCAAACTATTTTGATAATAATATAATTTTTGCATATTTGTTAGCTATGTGACCTTTGACCTTTGACCTCATGGACCAAAATCATATCCAATAATCCGTACCTCTAAATACATGGATTGTACAAAGTTTGAACGAAATCCATCCAACGATTCTTGAGATATTGCAAAAAAAAGAACACTGATGTACAGATGCACATACAGACAGACGGACATACAACCCATACACATACATGACTCAGGTAACTTTGAGATGGAAACATTATCAACTGACCCTATTCATATAATTATAGCATGAGCAATGCCCAAGCATACCTACAAAAAATATCTTACACTATTTGATTATGTCTACTGTGTTATGTCAATGGGAATCCAGTAGGTAGCGTCACGGCGTTACACAAAACGTAACGCCGTGACCAAATTGATATTGATTATATTAATAAGTGGTAAGAGATAATGCTGCTATTCAGCATGCATAGTATAGCCCTATGGGCTAATACAGAGAAAACAAACAATTATTTCATTCCCATTCATATTTTTCCAGAAATATTAAAAAAATATGTTTTTAGTGTAACGCCGTGACATATTAATGATTGTAAATGAGACAGTCACTGAAGCGGAACGAAGAGCGAAAATGACGAAATTGATATTTATCTGAAAAATTGAAGCAATGATCCTATCAACACTAAAATAAAATTTTATGAAAACTCCTTTTCGCAGTTCTTTTATGCTTAATATTTAATTGAATGTTTTGTGAAAATAACTGAAAATTAATTTATGCTATATATTAACAATAAAATAATAGTTTACAATTTTTTTTTTCAAAAACAAAATACATTTTTGGAAAGTTCAATCTTTTAGCTTTCATTTGATACCAAATTTGTTATGGTACAACGAATTCGAAAAATCAGTGGTTATGTCAATGTTTGCTTGGAATTGCCCTAAAGTCATATTGCAATGAACATCATAATTCTTGCACAGCAATATATTAGTCACTTTTTTACATTTTCATAGTTATTTTTTAACCTTTTTTCAATGTTCGATAAAAGGCTAATACTTTCAAAATCTTCTAAAACAAAGCAAAGAAAAATCATAATTCACAAATTAAAGTTGGTCAATTATGTAAGATACCTAAAAGAAAGACAACTAATGAACTATTGGTGAAGCCAAAGGCCAACTTATAAAATAGACTATTACGAGAAGTAAAACTCCTGTTTAGATGACAATATTTGAGCCCCCCCCCCCCCCCCAAAAAAAAAAAAAATAATTGAAAAGAATAATCATAAATGATTGAAAAGGAAGAATAATAGTAGGCGTAGCTTAATAAGCAATGTTCCTCCCTTTAATCCTCCAAATGAAAAAAATGTACTGGTCGAAAAATTGGTCTCCGCCAGGACTCGAACCTGGGTCTCCGGCTTGGAATGCCGACGCCTTCACCACTAGGCCACGGGGACCGTGTGAATGAAGACAGATCCAATTCAGGTCATTGGCAAGCCAATCTCTCGGCCCTTTGTACTCAATTGATTCATGGGGAGGGAGTTACGAACAATGCCTTTACTTCAGCTGGATCACAGTAGAGTGATTCAAGTATTAGTTAGCACATATATACAAGCGAAAAGTGAACTAATACATACAGCTTTGGTTTCTTCCAATATTTAAATAATTGAAAAGAATAATCATAAATGATTGAAAAGGAAGAATAATAGTAGGCGTAGTAAAGGCGGCTTGCATTGTTCGTAATCAATTGAGTACAAAGGGCCAAGAGATTGGCTTGCCAATGACCTGAATTGGATCTGTCTTCTTTCACACGGTCCCCGTGGCCTAGTGGTGAAGGCGTCGGCGTTCCAAGCCGGAGACCCAGGTTCGAGTCCTGGCGGAGACCAATTTTTCTACCAGTGCCTTTTTTCATTTGGAGGATTAAAGGGAGGAACATTGCTTATTAAGCTACGCCTACTATTACTCTTCCTTTTCAATCATTTATGATTATTCTTTTCAATTATTTATATATTGGAAGAAACCAAAGCTGTATGTATTAGTTCACTTTTCGCTTGTGGGCAATTCCACCATAACGGAATTACATTCAGAGACGTTTTTTGCTCATTATTTCATTCCCTGCGCAATATTCTCATGACTTAAGTAAATTTTGATACTTATATAAGTTGCACGGGTAACCAGGCTACAACATGATAGGGAAATGGTTTTATATCTTCCATGTGTTGTTGCACACTAGACCAATATGTGTGACCGTAACGGAATTACCGGAGAATGGAGTTTTTTTTTTGCTACAAGTTTGCGTTGAGATTCTCTGAAATATAAGACACTTTGAAACTGATTTTATGTATTTTTTCTATCTTGATAATGTCAACTTCATTTTGGAACAAGTACATGCATAAACAACACAATGATAAGTTCACAAATTCACTTTTTTGAAAAAAGACCACTGTAACGGAATTACACAAATTTGTAACGGAATTACATCTCTGAAAGTTACAAGGAAAACTCAATTATTTTGCACTCAACTTTTCTTACATGCTAATGCAAACATCAAGGCTATCTAGCACTTGAATATAAACCATAATTTGACATATCTGTAAAGCAATTTTTGAACTTGTTATGTGTAAAACAAATGAAAATATGGCCAAAATACAAATAAGAGTGAAATTTGAAAAAAATATTGCTAAACTCCAGCTTTATTTCGGTTTATTTTCAGCTTCATATTAGTAGGCAAGACATTAAAAAGGATTGCATCAATTAAATGAAAGAAAAATCCTAGAAACTATGTCCACTAAAGTGTGTAACGGAATTACACAACTTGAGCAGTGGGATCAACTTTTCCACAAATCGGTACAAGAACAACAACAAATTCACATTTTAGCTTCAATACTTTTCAAAAATCAATAATTTGACAATAATAACCATATTTGAAGTAAAAAATAGCAACATTTTTAAATTTTTCCTTTACTTCAAGAAAAATGGTTAAATTGTGAAAAAAAACAAAGTTAAAAAAAAAAAAAGTACCTACATCATGTGACATGCTAAAGAACTGCACATCATCAATATCAAGAAACATTTAAACAATTTAAAATCACAAACAGGTCAAATAATTCAACTTTCAATGCTATAAAGCCTCGTAAACTTCCTGAATATTGGAAATCTGTGTGAATGGAAATGCATTGTGAATGGGCAATTCCACTGTTACAGAATGACATATAAGTGATTTTTAGCTCTGTTTTCTTAATCATATTTAAAATTCCTTTCACTTCCACAGTTTTTACAACTTTAATAACTGGCAGGGGTACTAGAGGTACAAATCTATAACACTGTAGCGTCAGGAGACCAAAATACAATCATAACGGAAAGGGGTCTTTTATTCAACACTAACTTTGTAATGATTTTCTGCAAAAGCTACCACAAAAAATTCTTCATTGGTAATAAAAACTTATCATTTAAGTTACAAACTTGAATTTGGTACATCTTTTTTCCAGAAATGATCTATTTTAACCTCTGAAATTACCTTAAGACAAACGAATGTCACTGTAACGGAATTACGCCTGTGAAATCCACCCATGAATCCACCCATGAAAATGCAATTTCTTGGTTACATTTTTCTGCGTACAGTCTATAGTAAAGAATTTGTATGCATTGTTAATTTGTATGCATTGTTAAACAATGTATGCATTGTTAAACTCTTAGATAAGGACCAGAACAAGTCCTGAATTTATGTGTGTGCGTAACAGAATTACAAACAAATCGAGATTTGTTATATAAACTCTTGTTATATTCTAAAATTATTCTTTTAAAAATTCATCCTAAAGTGATCTTAATTTACTCTCAAATCAATTTAGAATGCGTTTTCATTCATTTCATGAAATACATGTACGGATATAAACATGTATGATCCAAATACAAAAAGTTGGCATATAAAATATAAAAATCAAATTGCAAAAAATGAAAGACACCTTTAGGAATTCCCATTTGAAAATGCAAATACTTTGTACATCTTCTTTGATCTGCATACAGAAGCACACTGAACACTCAATGAATTCTGACTTTATGATAATGAATAAAACATATCTTAGCCTGTATTATGTATAGTTTTGAATATCTTGAAGCCTATTCTGTATTTATGTTTGATTTTATATGCTTCAGTTTAATACAAATTTACATAATTAATGGTGAGTTATGAGCCCTTAACTGATCAATGATATTCAAATCTATATAATACAAAATTATTAATATTAAATCTCCTTGAAAGTTGAAGGTATGATTTATATCTTAAAATACATCAATGTAAATTAATGTGAGAAAATAAATGTAGAACCAGTGTCATACTAATTACTGGATATTTTTAAATTTTTGTTATTGTTTTCGTTTTTCCCTTTCTAAAGTACAAACATGAATCTGCTGCATCTTCATAATTTCAGTCAAGTGGGTCTTGCTGGAAACTAATTTAATTTACAATCATAACGGAAAGGGGTCTTTTATTCAACACTAACTTTGTAATGATTTTCTGCAAAAGCTACCACAAAAAATTCTTCATTGGTAATAAAAACTTATCATTTAAGTTACAAACTTGAATTTGGTACATCTTTTTTCCAGAAATGATCTATTTTAACCTCTGAAATTACCTTAAGACAAACGAATGTCACTGTAACGGAATTACGCCTGTGAAATCCACCCATGAATCCACCCATGAAAATGCAATTTCTTGGTTACATTTTTCTGCGTACAGTCTATAGTAAAGAATTTGTATGCATTGTTAATTTGTATGCATTGTTAAACAATGTATGCATTGTTAAACTCTTAGATAAGGACCAGAACAAGTCCTGAATTTATGTGTGTGCGTAACAGAATTACAAACAAATCGAGATTTGTTATATAAACTCTTGTTATATTCTAAAATTATTCTTTTAAAAATTCATCCTAAAGTGATCTTAATTTACTCTCAAATCAATTTAGAATGCGTTTTCATTCATTTCATGAAATACATGTACGGATATAAACATGTATGATCCAAATACAAAAAGTTGGCATATAAAATATAAAAATCAAATTGCAAAAAATGAAAGACACCTTTAGGAATTCCCATTTGAAAATGCAAATACTTTGTACATCTTCTTTGATCTGCATACAGAAGCACACTGAACACTCAATGAATTCTGACTTTATGATAATGAATAAAACATATCTTAGCCTGTATTATGTATAGTTTTGAATATCTTGAAGCCTATTCTGTATTTATTTGATTTTATATGCTTCAGTTTAATACAAATTTACATAATTAATGGTGAGTTATGAGCCCTTAACTGATCAATGATATTCAAATCTATATAATACAAAATTATTAATATTAAATCTCCTTGAAAGTTGAAGGTATGATTTATATCTTAAAATACATCAATGTAAATTAATGTGAGAAAATAAATGTAGAACCAGTGTCATACTAATTACTGGATATTTTTAAATTTTTGTTATTGTTTTCGTTTTTCCCTTTCTAAAGTACAAACATGAATCTGCTGCATCTTCATAATTTCAGTCAAGTGGGTCTTGCTGGAAACTAATTTAATGATAGAACATTATCATCTCTATTATGTTCGTGGAGAAATTAGAGAAACTATCTATCGTGTATCAATTTAGTTAAATCACCATTGATGCAATATGAAGCATGTGAGGTAATGAGTCAGATAAAGTAACATTGTACAGTACATGTACTGTATGT